>JARKHS020008914.1:0-81553 GCA_030143305.2 Amblyomma americanum | reverse complement strand
CTGCACTACTCTGCAAGGAGGTGTATAAAGTCTCCCGGGGTTTTATGAATGTGACGTAGAGAATGGCCTTCTGCATATGTGGGAATTAACCGAGTACGCTACTGCATCACGACCCTTAAGGCGGTGGTGAAGTGCCCGCCCCAATATTCCGTTATAAATGCCATCTTACCTGTGTAGTTGTGTGCGAAATTTCGATGGAAACCGATCAGTTTACTCCTCAGCCACTTCTATGATGCGGATATGAGAAATTTCGCACGAGACATCAAACTCGAAAGTACTAGGCTAAACACAATACCTCTAACCTCCTCTATTTCTTCCCGTATTTTTGTAATATAGTTAGAGTTAGTAAACGTATGATATCTACGTACGGAAGGAGAGGTTAGGTATCCTTGCGACTGATAGTCTGCTCATGAGTACTGGCGATTTCACTTCTAGACCTCAGAGTAATGTCCCAATAAACTAACTCCCCCAGAACAGTGTGACAATGACTAAAATTCATGGAGAGCACTTTATTCCTCTCCAAGTTTTGCTCCAGAAGCCCATGGCTAGGAAGTTGTCAGCAAGTAAAAGAGGAAATTCTGCGTTTCCTTGCTGTTAATCCGTTGCTTACAAACAGGTAAAACAATGGGGAGTTGGCTAAGTGCTTCACTCGTGAACATCGGCCCTAAAGGGTGCTTTACACGCTCCTCCTTCTCGATATGATGCGTTGAGAGTTTGCGCGGACATCCATTTTGATGGGCTCTTCATCCTCCTCATATTCTTCGCCATCCAAGATGTCGCCGATAGTGAGGAAAGAACGGATGCGATCCAGCAAGTAGGTCCCGAGTGAATCCAGCTGAGGCGGCTTCCTAGCACCCGCGGTACATGATCCAGGCTGGGGAGGATTGCAGACAAGTTCCTCGTGCACGATGCCAACAAGGCTCCAGAACTGCCATCGCCAAAAAAAGAAAAATAGCACATCTACATGCAAAAATGGCTGGGGTTCAACGTGGCTTGAAACTTGCTTAAAAGAGCTTTCACTAGTGCAACATGTTGCCACAGCCTCAAATCAAATGTCCAGATCAAGGGTCAGGGGTGAAGGTCAGGTGCTGAGTGGTTATCGTCATATGATCACGTGGTCTTACTACCAAAGCTTGTGCGATACCACCACGCAGTTAAGTTTGGTATGACCTTGTGAGGCACTCGAAGGTCATTTTTTATGTCTACCCGCTGTCTCAAATTCATAGTCAAAGTCAACGGTCTAGGCGAAGAGTCAAGGTCAGATGCCCAATGGAAATAGTCATATGATCACGTGGCCATACTACCATAGCTTGTACGATACCACCACGCAGTTATGTTCGGTTTGACCTTGTGAGGCATTGAAGGTCATAGTCTCATCCACATCTAAACCGGAAGTTGTAGCCCGAGGAAAAGAGCTCTCGCTCTCTAAGGTAAACCATCTTCCATACGCAAGCAACATGACTATAAGACAATTACTTTTCGCAGGACGTGACAAAATTGCCTATTTAGGGAGTGGAAAGCGGACCGCCACGGATTCAATGCGGCGGGATACACGAATATCTTAGAAAACTTGCGTTATCGTTTGTTTCTAGCCAAATTTAAATTGACGGAACAGGAAGCAATTACTGAAAGCATGACTGTACTTTAAACGGATACTTTATAACACAGGAGTACTACTGTTGTCTCTCCTATTGAGACGTAGGGGCGGTTAAGTCATTTTAATGGCCTAGCCGCTTCGGGTTATGTGGTTTTTCTTGCGTGTCCTTACCGACGCCCTAGGGCAAATCAGAAGAGCTGCTTCTGAAATGAGAAAACAGATGGAAATCCCGGCTTCGGGCCTAGACTTTTTTTTAAATTCAGGCGTCAGGTCAGCAGCGAGCGTGACGCGTGACTCGCTATGCTCCCTGACTGGACACAGTCCAGTAAGTTCTGTGTTCTACAAAGGCTTGAAACGTGCTCAGCAGTGAGCATGCGTGGCGTAAACTTCGCATCCTCGGCAGCCAGGCGCGCCGAACAGAATTGCTTCTATCTACGACTCTCGCCCACTGCCGTCGCAACTAAGCTGCACGAGAGGAAGCAGTTACCGGAATCGGCGGCGGGGATCAATGCTTGTACATTGCTTTGGAGAATATTGTAGGTGATCGAATTTCCGCTCTCGGCAGAAATGAGAAATTGGCTGCTTCGGAACGCTGATCTGCTTGTCTATAAGACTTATGCATACTTTTCGCCGCTGTTGCCCCTTAACACCTATGGTCACTGCGTCGTGGCTTGCATGTGTGTCGCAATTTATTCATGTTTTGTGGCCACTACTACCGAGTCATACAATGAACCACTGGGAAAGATTTCATGAAGTCCTCCGTCTTAGACCTCGCAATAGACATTGAACGAGGGATTCATCATGTGGCCAAGTATTCTTAGCCACACATCATGGATAAATGAAGGAAACAACGGGGGACTCACGATGCATGCGATGGATATGCTGAGGCTGTAGTTCTTAGCCTCGTACTCATAATATAATGTTCATTTACGTATAATCACTAGCAAAAAAACTGACGATCTAGAGTTAACTATTACTATAGCGGAACTGTCTACAGCAAAATAATGGGTATAAGAAAAGAATCACAATTCTCCAAGCAAGCTCCTATAGAAGGCCATGCAACTGATACTTTGTTTTTATAAATAACGAATTTCCTAAGGCCGTATAAAACGACGCACACATAGCATTCGCGTCATGAATCCACCAGTTTGTAATGAAGCGCAAATTTTTTTTTTCGCGGAAGCGGTAAATTGAAATTGCCGCTCAGAACGGCACAACCAGGAAGCAGTTGGCGCGCCTTAGCAAATGTGGCAATGTGATTAACTCCTTTGGCTATCTCTCCCTCCGTACAGCGCGTGGCACGTAGCGAGCACGGAGTGCTTCTCGGGTGCTGTGCACCGGTTAGTTTCAAGAGAACGATTAGTGGCAGCGGTGTTCGCCGCCAATTTTCTTCTCCACAACGCTGGCATGGGCAAACAGTTTTTACTGGGTGCGAACTGTCAGAAAGGGAAACACTGACGTAGCCCCAATCACGCTGTTTGGCAGTTCTCATCATTAAAGAAAGAACCATTAAAGTCGTCGCCAATGGTGCGAAAGCAACAAGAAAGAAGACCAGATTTATTTTGGGATGAAGCAGTTGAGGGAACTTTTTGTCGAATGCTCAAATTCCTGTCTGGTAGCCCTCGGTATTCGAACTAATTTTCCACTACACGTGACTGTCACGTAGGCAATTGATATGACCAGCGCATAAAGGCGCCTTCCGGGCTGGAAACCAAACACTCAAGACACAAATCACAGCCCCGTGTATGCTTCCATCGAGCCTTTTAACACCTCCAGCAGCTGGAAAGTGGGGCTAAGTATTCTGTATTGCTCTCTGCTAGTGCTTTGCTGCAATATTCCCATCAAGACAGAATTCTCGACAACGCAGAAAATAAACGCGCTCGCGTCTGCGAAGCTTTTGTATTTTGTTGATATACACACGCCGTTATCATGGTAAGGAAGGGACTTTTGGGTAAAATGTTGCTTTAGCATTTTCTCTTTATAACCACAAGACCACACGGTGAAACAGCGTATTCTACTAGTTGGGACATTTTGTTTGGTGCCACACTAGGTAGGGATATATTAGTCATAGATTTCAATATTTTCTATAGCAAAATACCGGGACAAGATTTGCCTAGTGACCACTGTTCACTAGAGAGCTCGGATAGACGTACAGGAAGTGGTAATATTTCCAAGCGCTTACAGCAGCACTGCAATCAAGTGACACCGCATTTCACTGGAATACTGTGTGGCAGCAGTCTTACACAGTAGCGAAGCCGCCATTGGCTTTCCTGAATGCGAATCTCTGCGCTGTTTGGGCAAAGATTTCCAATGCGCTGGACTTCCGCTGGGAGCTGCGGGTGCCATGACACCATTTCGAAAGCTGCCGCATTGCGCTTCAGCAAGTAGCCCAGAGCGAAATGGGCAGCGCACTGCAGGAGGCCGTAGTTCCGCCGCACCTGCACAGAATGCGGATTTATGAGATGAGGCCGCCAACGCCCAAGGTGCTGTTGCCGCCACCAGTGGGGCGTGTTCGTATGACATCATCTAGGAAGCATGCACTGGCTTTGGGTCTGGAACAAATAGAATACCGAGCAAGTAAGAACAGGATGAAATCTGGGAGCTAAGGGTTCATCGCTTATCACAATTTATTCCAAATTCGTGTTTCGACAAATGTTTTAGGAGAATCCCCCAAGGTGGAGTAGTAGGCTACAAAAGAAAGCTTTCCTTTGTAGCCGTATGGCTGCGCTCGGGTCGATGTCAATGAGTAATTACACCGTTATTATAAGTTCGCGGTTGCCAGGTGTCACACGACGTTCCTTCACCTCGTTGATTACTTATGAACATTAATCCCTTAGTTGACGCTGGTTGAGTTTTATATTCCTTCCCGTTGAACCGAATGCTCTTCCCTTCAGCAATATTTATTGTAGGCTTGATGAGCAACCCCGAGATAAAAGATTTAAAATCGACCACCCTAGCTCAGTTGGTAGAGCACAGCATACGAAAGTTGGAGATCGTGGGTGGGACTCCACTGGTCGCATGTGGTAGTTTTTCTTGTTCTTTCTAATAAATTTTCTTTCAGTCTTATTTACATACCTGATGTTCGGTTTATCAACACATATAAAGTAATGACCGTCGATATACGTAGTTAGGTGGAATCCAGTTTATGTATGGTATATGTGTCACTTGTTTTTCGTTATTTATGGTCAACCTGCCATACAGGCCACAAGACCCTGTGACGGTATCACAACCTGCCAGGTATGTCCGCACACGCGCACACGCACGCGTTCGCGCACACACAGACCGGGGCAGGTCGCTCAAAACCAGGCTGTTGAGAAACAACCAAACGCATAAGGGCTAAGTGATGCAGGGAATGGCCACTGCAAGTGATAGCGAATTAAAAATAAGATAATTCCTAGGCTTTTCTTCGTTCCGGAGGCTGATGGTTTCGTTTGTAGGCGCGTAGGCCTCAGGTTGCTTTTCGTACATTTTGCAAGCATGCAAGTATGTAGAAAACCTGAGTCTCCATCCTTGACAGTAATGCCCGCTTTAAACGGAAAATGAGATTTTTACGTGCTGACGGTACTCCCAGAAAAACCGAACTAAAACAACGGGAAGAAAAAGAACACTACAATAATGAACTTGCAATTGGCCGAATTTTATGAGAAGTGAATTTAACGCTAAAATGAAATGCTGAGAACTTTCCCGGTGCTTAGTGACCACAAGACAAAGGAACAGCTTAAGAAGCCAAAATCAACCAATATCTCAGCTGCGAAAGATAATACCAGACCACAGTTTTAGAAATAAGGAAGCAAGCTGTGGTTTGTACGACGTTTCTTGCAGGATACGTGAAGATTAAAGCCCAACTTTTTTTTTGTCCCTTAGAGCATTCCTCCTTCCTACCTATGCGATTCATCTGAAAGCCAGTGGAATAGTGCTGCAACGTTGAGCTCGTGGCAGTTGAGCATTAAGTGAATATCTCGAGGATTTAATATAAATTTTGCGTTAATTCAGCGATATTTTCCAGAAAAACAAACTCGACGATGGTCGATGTTCGTAGCAGCTATGGTGATACCAGTACTTTCAGCCGCGCTCAATTTAACGCTAACATGCTTTTAGTGACAAGCCTTCCAAAGCACCCACGACAGCTTCTCATTATCATCGGCGACTACGCCCACTGCAGTGCAAAGGCCTCTCCCACATCTCTCTAATTAACGCTGTTCTTTTCCAGCTGCGGCCACCTTATCCTCACTTACTTCAGAAACTCGTCCGCACTCCTAACTTTATGCCGCCCCCCGCTGCGCTTCCTTTCTCTAAATCCACTTCGTTACCTTTAAGGACCAACGGCTATGTTGCCATTTATTTACATGCCCTGCTCAAGCCATTTCTCTCTCTTGATTTCGACTATTATGTCATCAATCCGCGTTTGTTCTCTCACCCACGGGGCCCGCTACCGGCCTCTAAACGTAACACCTATAAGTTTTCTTTCCATAGCTCGCTTCGTGGTCCTTAACTTAAGACAAGCCTTTTTCGGTAGCCTCCACTTTTCTGCCCCGTGGGTGAGTACCTGTAAGATACAGCTGTTGTGCACATTGCTCTTCATGTCGGCTACCTTGCTGTTATTTGCAAACTTCGATACTTCTGCCAGTTCTATTCTCTCTGTATGGTTGGACACTTTCACATTTTGGAGTTTCTTAATGATATCTTGTAGCTTCTAACATCCCACAAATAGATGTCCGTGGCTACACTCGCGTAAAAAAAATCTGTTTTCTCCCGCTTCGCAATAAGTGATAAGGCACTACATTATTTGCCCCATTGTGTTTACACTGAGACTTGGGCAGGGTCGTACATAATCTCAATAAGGAAAAACACCGCGAAAAAAACGGGACGCGATGTGCCGTTCTGTTATTTCTCGTCCTTTGTTCACTGAGCTGTTTTTGCTTATTTATATACCCGTGCTTACAATGAGAAGTATGATGGTCAGTAAAAGGCCGAATTACTGCTCAAGGCTAGCAGCCGCCTGCCTAATGAGAGCTTTTCCTTGCCTGCGTCGTAGAAATGTGCCATCTGTTTTGACAGGCTGACCTTCACGTGACAGAGAAGAAGAATGTGCGCTTCATGATGCGAGGTATGCCAAGAAATGTCGCCAGGTTGGACCGAAGCCCCCCCCCCCCCCCCCCCCCCCCCCTCAAGACTGTTGCTGAGTTCACAACCGAATCGTCTACAATCGAGAGGACCTTCGACATCCGGGCTCAGTAGTACGATCGGACGCCACCTGCGTTCTTCATGAGCCATGCGCACACCTCAGCGACCACCAATGACATCCTACTGGAGATCATCCCTGAGAAAAAACTCTAGAAGCTACGACGACTACTGTCATCCTCCCCGCAGCCGCAAGAACCGACTCTCATGGACGCGGTACGGGAAGAGATGAAACGGGCAATTGGATGCCTGACTCCAAAGGCCACAGAAGCCCAAGCCAAGATCTACGCTGCTACGGTGTACAGCCAAAGACGCCCTGCCACTCTTCACCATTTGCCCTGTGCGACTCCCCGAAGACATCAGTCGCCCGCCCGCCTGTGTATGCTGCATGCTCAGCGTAGAAAAGCAGACGTATGAAAACCCCGGACCAGCGCCAGCAGCCCTAGTTCGATTGCGGCGAATCTGGCCACATTCGGCACTGCCCTCACAGAAGATTGGGCCTGCGTGACTTATCAATTGATACACCACGACCTTCCTTGCGCCAATGACCAAGGGGGATTGACGAGTACCTGCGCCGAGGGGATTACGTGCCGTCGAGCCACCTTTCTCGCTGACCATTACCGTACACACCACGTTTTGCATCGCTGGGGTGCAGATACGCAGCGGTTGTTCGCAGAAGGTCCCCCAGCTTCCGCAACGGAAACTAAAAGCAACCTCTAGAGGTCACGTTGCTTTCCGACTAACCGACAAAGATCCTCCAACGACCACGCCGCATGAAGACGCCGCACGCACGACGCCAACGTCGTATATAAACAGCAGCTCGACCTTGACACGATCCGATTTTGCAATGAAGCTGCCACCCAGAAAAGCTCCGACGACACGCCCTAGCCATGATTCACAGGCTCGACGAAGCCATGACCCGATGCTGAGGATGACGTGCAGCGCAAGAGCGAGGACATGTCACTTGGAAGTGGTTATCGACGGCGCTAAAGTTACCGGTCTAGTCGACACAGGAACCGATTATTCGGGATGGATGGAACATTCGCCGCGCAGCTGAGGAAAGTCACGACCGCCAGGGACGACCAACAAATCTGCACCGCGGGAGGTGACTTCATTATGCCGTTGGGTCGATGCACCATAGCTAACATGCTTACATTGTAGCCAACATGCGAAATTCGCATTGTTACTGCAATTTTCCCGCGACCTGAGTTTGGATATGGATTTTTAAATCAAGGCGATCATCTACCTTTGATCCAAGCTCGTCACGCTGTCGACGAATGAACCCATTCCTTCGGTGACAACCGCAGAGCAGCATTTTGTCTGAGTGTCCTGGATTAACAAGTCAGCGTCCCATCCCGATCAAGTGCCATGGTCATCGTAGGTGTCACGGATGCCAAGAGCATGGAAGCTCTCATCGAGGGGAAAACGGAGTTACTCTGGAGCAAAAAATTGGCATCGCAAGGGGTATTGCACGTTTCCGTGTTGTCCAAGCTAAAATGCTGCTGATGAACTTCAGTGAAAATACCGGCACGTTGACAGAGCAACGGCGATTGTTTTCTTCGACGAACTATGCTACACAGCGACCCCTTCGCCCTCTCCTATCAAGCGCCAGAAGACTCACCTAAGGATGACCACAGGCTAGTATTCGATATGCACCTAGCCCTGCCCCAGATCTGCAATCTGCTTCGAAGCTACAGCGAGTGCTTGTTGTCATAGCGAAGGTCCAACAAACGCCGATTGCCAAGTATCGCATTTTAACCAACCAGCACGTCTTACCTCCCCGCCAAACCCCCTACTATGTGTCGCCGCGAAACTAAAAGCCATTCGGGACCAAGTGGAAGCAATGCTTCGCGACGACGTCATCCAGCCAGCGAAGAGCCCTTGGGCGGCACCGAATGCTCTAGTCAGGAAGAATGACGGCGCACTTCTATTTTCCGTCAATTACCGCCGCTTGAACAGCATAACATAGAAGAACGCGTTCCCTTGCCCCGCATCGACGACAAATTGGACCGTTTTTGCAACGTGAAGTATTTGTCATCGATGGACCTCAAGAGCGGCTACACGAAAATTGAGGTCGACGAAAAAGATCGCGAGATGACCGCATTCATCACTCCGGGTGGGCCCTTTGAGTTCAACGTGATGCCATTTGGTCTCTGTTCCGCACCAGCGGCGTTTCAGCGAGTAATGGATACAGTGCTGGCAGTCCTGAAGTGGCATATTTGTCTGGTATATTTAGATGACGCTGTCTTCACCTCGAACTTCAAAGAGCACCTTAAAAGGCTTCGAATAGTAGTGGCCTGGTGTAACCTTGATGCACTGAAATGGCATTTTTCCTTTGAAGTGCTGCTGTTCTAGGCGGCATCGTTAGCAAGGAGGGACTGCGCCCCGACAGACAGAAAACAGCTGTTATCGCACTGTTTCCACAGCCGGCTGATAGGAAAGCTACGCGCAAATTGCTGGGACTATACGCGTATTACCGACGAATTATGAAGAACTTCTCGCCGATTGCCGAGCCTCTGACCCAACTGACAAAGGCATTTAAATCGAAAGTGCCGCAAGCAGAATCCTTCAGTGAACTTCAGCGTCGTATACAGTCCCCACCGATCGTCGGACACTTTAATGAAAACTCCAAGACTGAAATTCATACCGATGCAAGCACCGTGGACAAAGGTGCCGTTCTTTTTTAGATAACCGACGGACTGGAGAGAGTAACCGCATACGCTAGCCGCTCCGTGTGCAAGGCCGTGGATGACGAGTGCCATTCGACAACTGACGAGTGCCTTGCCATCATCTGCGCTGCGTCGAAATTGTATACCTGCACTCACGGTACTTTAATGGGGTCAGCGATCGCCACACACTGCGCTGACTTGCATGTTTGAAGGACCCCTTGACCCGCCTCGCTCGATGAAGCCTACGACTCCAGGAGTTTGACGTCACCGTCGTTTGCAAGGTCAAACGCAAGCACTGATGCCGCCTGCCGGTCACGAGCCCCTATAGATGCACTGGTGCCGGACAACGATCAGGACGCCTTCGTGGGGCCATCTGCTCTTGCTCTTTTGCACAGCAGCAATGCTCGAGTACTTGAAAAGCACAATTCCTTCACCCTGCGCCTCTTTCAAGGGAGAATTCTCCTCGTTCCCTGTACACAATGACGTCCTCGTGAAGAATTTCGCAGTGAACAAAACAGCCTACCACTGGGTTTTAGCTGCAAGTCCGCGAAGAATTTCTGCAGACTTCACACGACGAGAGGCCAGCTCTAGATTTCGTAATTCCTCGCACCCTCCGCCGCATTCAAGACAAGCATCTCTGGCCCCGACTCTTCGCGGATGTCGCACATTATGTGAAAACCTGCCGAGATTTTGAGCGACGAAAGATTCCGCCCACCCCACCAACAGGATTTTTGAACCCTACTGAACCCGCCTCCGGGCCCTTCCAGCAGAACGGCATGTAGCTGCTTGGCTCTTTCTGACGTCTGGAAAGAAGTTGATCATAGCGACCGATTACCTTGTCCGCTACGCAGAGGCAAAAGCCCTTCCGAACGGAAGAGCAGCAGAGGTCGCCAAACTTTAAGTGGAGTGAAATCTGCTACGACAAAGCACACCCCTTGTGCTGATCGAGGTTAGAGAAACAGCGTTCATGGCAGAAGTAAAGCTAGGCATGCTGCGCTACAAAAAATCTAACCACGGGAGGAAAACTGCATACCATCCGCAGATCAACGGACTGACGGAACGCCTGAACAAAACCATCGCTGACATGCACGCCACGTATGTCGATGCCGAACAAAGACCTGGGACATCAGCCTGCTTTTCACCGTCTTCGCTTAAAACACCATCGCGGAGGAGACCGCCAAGATGACTCCTATTAGTCGCGACACTAGCAGGAAGGTCGAAGCCAGGCCAGACGCTATGCTGCCCAAAGTTATCGAAGAAGGTAAACACAACGTCGCGCCTACATTCAGCGTGCCGAAGAACCTCTGAAGACTAGCCCTACTAAAGATCAAATACCAACAGCGCACCGATTCCAGACGCTACAACCTCCGAAAACGCAACTCGGAATACAAGCCAGGAGGCCTAGTTTGGATTTGTACAGCCATTGGACACCGCTTATAGAGTGAAAAACTTATGCGCCGCTATTTCGGCCAGTACAAAGTATTTCGTCGGCGAGGTGAACTGGACTAAGAAGTCACCCTTCAACAAATGACTGCATCCCATCGACATCGTGCGAGACCTGAAGTCGTCCGTGTTAAGCCCTATTATGGGCGCGTATGAACGCTGTGTTTCCACTCCCGGTGTTTATTGTGTACAGTCCGTTTTATTTGCTTCTAGTCCCATTACTTGCGTTAAAGCATCGGGCCGATTCTTCTTTGAGCGAGGAGTAATGCCGGTAATCTGTGCACTGTTTACTGAATTTTCAAGGTTTCCGACACGCGTCTTTATTGCTTGCACAGCGCGACCAGGTGTATCTCGATTTATCGCATTCAGGTGGAGTCTATTCTACGTTAAATTGAGCACGGTCGAGAGCGACGGGCATTTTGTTCGACACGCGCGCAGCACCCTTGCTTCTATGCCGTTGTAAATTTCTTCGCGGGCGCAAGTTTCGGTTGGAAGATAATTTTTTTCTTTATTCCTGCTCGCCGGGCTGCAGCCACGACTACGTGATAACATGGGGTCTACTGCTACGAGAGATTTCATGGAACTAAGCTGAGGATTTGAACGCCACCGTTACAGTTCTGCACTAGCGGATACGTATTTAGGGAACGTCACCCACTTACTAGGTTCTTCACTTGCTGCCCTGCTTGACTGTTCAGAAAATACTCGGTCACCTTGATGGACGTAAGCGTGTAGTTGGAGTCCAGAAGTGTGGCCAGTGTTTCCAAAATACCTTCTTCCGCATCATCCCTCAGCCTCAAGGTCACACTGTGCACATGTCGGCTACTTGCCAGCCAGCGACAAAGCACCTCTGTGCATTCTTCACTCAGAGATAAATCTGAAAAGACAATAGAGAATAGGTTCCCTGATCTTGTTTGAATGTCGATCGTCTAGTTTATGCACGCATCCACCTCGCGCAGTCTCACGAATGGGAAAACTGCCAGAGGTTGTGATCATTCCATAAATTACATAAAACAAAGGCAGTTCAAAATATGAAATTCACACTGATATCTGGGAAGCTATTTTGACCCAAGTTGGTGGCATTTCATTCACCGGGGTCAGAAGCTGAAAACTCGAACCGCTACCTAAATGACAAATGATACTTTCATTACCCTGCCTGTTCTAGTTAGTTATATTGGATATTATGGCGCACAAGCAAATGTGGCTATCATACGCTAAACACAAGGTTAGATGATCTGTTATATTAATGTATAGATGTTATAAAATAATAAAGTTAAAACGTTGACTTTCTTTAGCAACTTACAAACAAGAGAAAAATCGGCGAGTGCTTGTTCGCCTAAAAGCAACGCGGGATGGAATGCAGTAAAAACAGAAAACACTTTTTCTAACTTCTTCGAGATGCGAACACGAGAATTAAAATCCCATTTAACCACGAGCTCATCACCACACAGTTCACGTACAGGTTTTATTTTTTTCCTAATAAGAAGCTATGGGTGATGTTTGTGTGACCCATGCATAAACGACATAAAATTACTTCGATAAAACGCTCTTTATAGCGGCATAATTTCAATTCTTCTAAAATGGGCTTTAAAGAATGCAGCTTGTTGTTTCATTCATTGCCCAAGAAGCTTGCCATTTGGCTTTTAGTTTGCTACGTACTAAATTCATGTATACCTAGGTGGCAAGCTCGCATGTTTTAATTCTATGGTTGTGGCATGTGCAGCACACATGTCTGCTCTCTCATTGTCCCTAATGCCAACATGACTGGGAACCCAGCAGTATTTTATAGCATATTTATGTGCCGTGACCTTCACAATTTTGTGTACGATGCTTCCTATCAGTGGGTGCGTGGCATTTTTGGAGTTTAATACATTATGAACCCTCAGTGAATGTGTGTAAACGATGCTGTTTTTGATGTTTTCATTTGCTATTTTCTGTACCGCAACACAAATCGCATAACGCTCAGCAGTGAAAACTGTAGCACATAGAGGCAGTAGTACTAAATTTTTATTTTTTCCTTGTGTTGCTGCGCTTCCAGCATGAGCACAAGTTTTTGACCCATCGGTATAAAATGCAGTATAATTTCTGCGTTTTTTTTGCACTAGGATCCTCTACCTGGAAGGGCAGAGTATCCCAGAGAAAGACATGATAAGGGTGCTAGGTATGTGGCTGCAAAGATGCAGGAAATGCAGCCACACCATCAGCCTAATAAGTAAAGCAGCAGAGCAGGTAGGAAGAATGATCAGCAGAGTCTCGCATAGGCGGTACGGCGTAAAAGAGGAAGACACGCTCAAACTCGTGAGCAGCCTGATAGTCAGCCGAGTCACCTATTCACTGCCCTACAAGATACCAACCAAAGCCGACATGGAACAGATAGAAGTAATATTAAGGAAGGCATATAAGACCGCCCTGCATCTACCTAGGAACACACCGAACGAGAAACTACTCCAGCAAGGGATTAGTAACACCTTCCAAGAGCTGAGGGAGGCCCAAATCAGGGCACAGTATACGAGACTCCGAGGCACGCCAACAGGCCGGGAACTGCTGAAAAGAATAGGGGTGGAAACACAAGAGCGCCTTGACAGATACAGGGACGTCCCGGATGGAATTAGAAAAGCCATTCGGGTCGCACCCCTGCCCAGGAACATGGATCCGAACCTGCGCGAAGGAAGACGGAAAGCAAGAGCCGAGTATATCGAGCGAGGCTTAGCCAATCTGGAAAACACGGTCTTCACGGACGCGGCGCTGTACCTGATGGATAGGAAGCGCACGGCCGCTGCTGTAGTAGTCGACCACCAGGGAGAACTGATCACCTGTGCAGCGGCAGAGGCTGCGGATGCAACAGAAGCCGATGATGTTGCCATAGCTCTAGCGGTCGCTTGCGGCTCCCAGGGAAACAAATCTCTAAACATACTTACAGACTCGAAAGAGGCATGTAGGAACTACACTAGGGGAAGGATAGGTGCCGCAGCCATGAACATATTCAGAAAAGCGCGTGTCTCAGACACAAAACACATACACAGCCTGGTTTGGATACCCGGACATGCAGGTATTAAGGGAAATGAAAGAGCGGACGGCCATGCTCGAGCGATGAGTTTCCGAGCGGGATTACCGGACGACTTTTGCACCCGAGCCTGCGACGGGGGGTATGCAGAGCACCTGGCCCTATACAGGGGCTTAAGGTATAAATATCCTCCGCCACACAAGGCACTAACAAAGGAAGAGGCTACCGGGTGGCGCAGACTGCAGACGGGTATTTTTCCAAATTTACACATACTAAACAAGATGTTTCCGACACAATACAGAGCCACATGCCCGTGGTGCGGGGCGGTACCAACGCTGTACCACATCACATGGGAGTGTGAGTGAAAAATAAAATTCCACCAACACAAACACAAGTGCGGAGCAATGGGAGAGCCGGCTCGTCAGCAGGGAGCTGACGGTCCAAAAGACCCTGGTGCAGCACGCTTACGAGGCAGCGCGGCTCAGCGGAGCCCTGGAATGAGGGCCCGACCTTGCAAAGACGGGATCCGAGATCGCCTGATATGAAGACGACGCGGATCATGCTGCTCCGAACTACGCAAATGTTCAATAAAAGTTTTTCACTCATTCACTCATTGCACTGCGAGGTATTCTTGTAATATATTGCCGTATGCAAGAAGACGCAAAAGATGACTGGATCTACGAGCACAAGGCCGGAAGAGGAAAAAGCTAAAAACGCGCAGGGACTCTTTTTGGTTGACTAGTAAACCGTTATTTATCTTCAGCTCTCCTCGGGGTTCTACCAACTCGTGAAAATATGCTCACGTAGTGCGCAGGATTTTCGGAAGCGTGTTAATGTGATGTCACACAATTTAGGGAGAGAGTACCACGGTTGTAGCGCTTCGTGTCTTAACGCAATACTTTTAATTTCATCCAGTATGTTCAGAACTTGACATTTTTCTTCGAAGCGCAAGAACAACGGCTTAATCGCGTGAGGCTTGTTGAAGAGAATCCGGGATGTGCATTTCGTGACAAAAGGGTAACAGATGTGTTTAAGCAGAGAAAGAAATTTATAGGACGCATGTACAAGTTAATGCAGTTCTTCGACCTTCTAAGGAAGGTTCATTACTTTCCACACAGACTTTCTATCGGAGGCGCTCTGTAAGCACCGGAAAATAACCGTAAACCAAGATTGTGAATAGAATCTAGTGGTTTTATGTAGAACAGTCCTGCTGAGCTATATACTATGGACCCAGAGTCTATGGACACAGACATACACAGTTTTTTGCCAAAAGTAACGCCTAAAATTTTGTGCTATTGTTTTAATGGTAGTGGTGTTTGGATTAGATATAGTGTGGGGTCGGCCTGTACACCTCGTGTCAAAGATAACAGAACCGCTACTGTGTTCTGAGGAGAAAATCTATATCCATTTCTATGTGCCCCGGTAGTCAGTTTATTTATTGTAATTTGTATCTGTCGCTCACAAGTAGGTATGCTGGAAGACGTGCATGTTATCTGTAGGTCATTTACGTAAACCGAGTACATTATGAATTTTGGGATTACTTTTCCCATGGAGTTCATTTTGATGATGAATAAGATCGTGCTGAGGATACACCCGTGGAGTACACCAGTTTCTTGATTAAAAGTGTCGGAGAAGGTTGCGCCTACGAGGACTCTGAACGTGCGGTTGGTCAGGAAGTCGCCCAATCAGCTCAGCATCCTGGCGCGGATACCTAGGTCCGCTAGGTCATGGAGGAAACTTAACCTCCACGTGGTATCGTAGGCCTTCTCTAGGTCGAAGGAGACCCCGATACAGTGTTGATTGTGGATGAACGCTTCGCGAACTGTGTTCTCAAAGCGTGCAAGGTGATCGGCTTTGGAACACGTCTTTTTAAACGCGCATTGGTGTATATCTACAAGTTGTTTAGAATGCTTTCGAATGATTTTTCTATACAGCTGGTGAGTGTTATTGGCGTGTCACTGATGGGACTAGTTGGTGGCTTGCCGGGTTTCAGGTAGGGTACTGTGATTCCTTCTTTCCATGCTTGAGGGATTTTTCCAATCACCCATCCTTTATTGAAAAATTTTAGGAGAGCCTCTATGGCAGTCTCAGAGAGGTGGGAAAGCATGGCATAAGTATATTGTCTAGGCCTGGTGCTGTCTTTTTACCGGATGTAAATACTATGTTTAGTTTCTGCAGTGTAATATAGCTGATTGTAGTCTTCATGTATACATATTCCGAAGGGAAGTTTTTGTTTTTATGCTATTGTTTTATGCTTTTGGACTGTGTGTCTATAGTTGGATGAGCTTGAAACTGGAAAAATGCTCAGCCAATATATTGCCCTGCTCTTCTAATGTTGTTTGAGTACCGGGTGTTGTTAGCATTGGAAATGTGAAAGGAGTAAAATTCCCTGTGAATTTACGCACCTGTTCTCACATTTTCTTCGATTATATGGAGCTGATTATCGAGGATATGTACTGTTGCCACGACGCCCTTTCTGCGTTGCGTCTCATGTATCGAGCTTTGGCTGCAGCCGTTTGGAGGTGAGCAAGTTTCCTACAGTGGGATAATTGCGAAGGTAAATTTTCATTCATTTGACCAGCAATTTTTCTGTGTTTTTCGTGCAATTTCAGATGTTTGTGGGATAGCCTCTATTGCTGCAGATATTAGGCTAGTCTGAAATTTGCATTTATTTCTTCTATCGTGAGGGTTTCGTGGCATATTCATTTTCCAGTGTGGCCTTCGTTCTGGAAAGTGCCCAATCGGCGAGGTGAATTTTTCATTGCCATGACTGCGTGGGGATGATGGATATAGGTGACGGTAGCTTTAAAACCGTAGGTAAGTGGCCACTTCCTGGAGGGTCGTCCAAAACATCATAAAACCGTTAAAACCGATGGAGATGCAAATGTTAAATCGAGGCAGGTCATTTTTCCAGAGCTGAGGCAGCAATACGTCGGTTTTCTCGTATTCGATAAACATACGCTATTTGAAAGATTAAAATCCTCCATGAGCAGTCGCCTGGAATCAGTATGCTCACTTCCCCTGATTGAGGAGTGCGCGTCCAAATTCCCAATTATCAAATATGGCTCAGGCAATTGTTTAAGGAGTTCTAATTCATAAATGGTAATTGTTTTGTGCGGTGGTATGTACACAGAGTGTAGCGGCACTATCACCATCAGCAGTGCTGCGCTGCCTCGGCTCGTGACATGCATGCGCTCGCGCTGGCTACGTGGGGCCACGTGCGGAGTAGATACAGACAGTTGATTGCTGGTTCCCGGCCTGTTCACTTCGTCCGTGTCGCGCTCCATTAGTTTGTAGGGGACTAAGTCTCTGTCCCTCTACACAGAGCATAATGTTATTGTTTTATGGCTAATGGATGTTTACTGCGACCGCTTCTAATTTAGTCTTTAACGGTACCTCTTTTGCAGGGACGTCGCCTTGCGTAATGATAGCGACGCCTCCTGAGAGTCGGCTAGCCTGCACTCGGTCTTTCCTGAAAATATTATATTCTTTTTATATATTTGTGTGCGGTGGCCCAAGCTTCATTTCCTGTAGACACACAGCTGTAGGCGCCATTGTTTTGAGTATATCGGTTATGTCTATCGTTTCTGTGTAGAGCTCTACAGTTGGATTGTATTAGATGCGCCATTGTGATAAGCTGAGGATTGGGGAGAGTTACTTATTTTCAAGAGGAGTGATTCGTGGTTTTGCTTTTTCAGCTAGAGAGGTTCGCCGCCGCAATATCAGTGGCGAACCAGGAGTTAAATCCATCGCCACCTTCGTGGAGCCGGATTTCCACGGGGACGCCGCGGATGTGTGAGTTTTTGATGTCGGCGCTGTCTCGCTGACATCCGTGGAAGATGCTTCTCGGTCGCGATGGCTCGTGGCCTTCGCATTCGTCTTTTTTGTTGCCACCGCTGAACCAGGCTCTGCTCCAGCGGCAGACTGTTGGGCTAGCAGTTACCTTCTTAGGGGGGTGGGGCGACAGGTTCAGTTCAGCAGAGCTCTTCTGGGTGTCTGTCGCCGAGGTTGCCGCTGCCGAAAGTAGGGCCTGAGGACCTCCGGCGAGGATCACGAGGTCTTATCGCAAAATTTTCAGCCCCGTGGACGATGCCACTGGCTTCCGTGGTGGGAGCTTGGGTGTCGACACCATGTCTGTCGGATGGACCTGTGTACCAACAAAAACTGAAGGCGGCGGGGGTCCCCACGTCACCGCTTCGGAGTATGTCCCTTTCTGTTGGAAAGAGAGGAGTTTTTTTTTTGCCTCGAGGTAGGACAGGGTTTCTGTGGTCTTCAAAGTTATTTGTTTTTCTGTTTGCCAGATTGGGCACGACCTTGAGTACGCGCGTTGTGCGCCATTGCAGTTGATGGATTTCGGTGTGCGTTCGCATCTCTCCTCGGTATGTGTCTTTTCTCCGCACGTTAGACATATGGGTTTACCACGGCAAGCCAACAGGCTGTGTCCAAAGCGCTGGCATTTGAAACATCGTCTGGGATTCGGTATATATAGGCGGACTTTACAATGGAGGTATGCGCCGTGCATGGAATCAAAAAGAGTAGTGCTATTGAACGTTAGTTCTCTGTGTTTGTTCTTGATTTAAGCGTTGTTTCTCTGGATGTTGATTCGACGGGCTGCTAGTACTCGTTGTTCGGCTAGGTCTATTTCCTCGTCCGTACTCTGTAGTAGTTCATATTCAGATATGACGCCTTTTGACTGGCTCAATGAGCTGTGCTGAGTTACTAGTATACACATTTCACAAAGTAACTGCAATGAAAGCATTGTGTTGCTTTCTTCTTTTGTGTCGATTTCTGCCAGGAGATCTCCGGTCTCTGCTTTTTTCTTTTGTAGTTTTTGCCTACACAGTTCGTTAGAGTTTTTGCGACGACAAATGCGGACAAGTTGGCTACAGGTTCGTCAGAATTCGAGTGAATTATGAAAACTAAATTTTTCTGGCTTTTGTTGCATCAATTTCTTGGCATTGGTGCGACTCCTTTTCGAGGGCCGATCATGTTTGTAGTTTTTTTCATACTGCATGTAAAGAATAACGGTTCCTAATATTCTGTCACCCCTGATTCACCCTAATATACAGAGGATGGTCCCGGGACACCCAGCGTAGTAGACAGGCGAGGAGCCAATCGGCCGAAGCTATGGTTTCTTCCCTCCACCTCTCAACCTATCGCCACGCTACGGATCACAGCTTCGATATGGGTGCTAAGGGTCCGTAGTGGCGCCAAGCACCAAAACCTCGTTACACAAGGTGCCCCTGCGGGGCCTGCCTGTTCTATAAAATGGTGTGCTGCGGTCTCATGATTGTTACAGTTATTTAAAGCAAGAATTCTGTACAATGTATCCATGATGGGACAAATTCTGGCTCCTGATATAAACGACAATGCGCCTGTTGTGTGCACGGAATTTAGGAACTGTACCAAATGTGATTCCAACTTGAGAACGC
This sequence comes from Amblyomma americanum, assembly GCA_030143305.2. Lineage (NCBI taxonomy): Eukaryota > Metazoa > Arthropoda > Arachnida > Ixodida > Ixodidae > Amblyomma > Amblyomma americanum. Next base: position 62,230 of record JARKHS020008914.1, on the reverse strand, counting down.
CATTTCCTTGATTATATCGTTTCTGTTGCCAGTGAGCAAGGCTATTTATTGGGATGAATTTGTCACACTCCCTCCAATGTCCTAAAATGGACTAATGGCCTTAAGTAAAGAAAATTATCCAGCATGTAGCCAAAGCTAATCTCTAGTTTGCAGCCTTTAATACCACTTATCTGTACGCGTACTTCTCCAAGCCAATGCAGTGATAATATATAAGCAAAAACTCCTAACTTGCAATTCCTGATATTATTTTCTTCAGTTTCTAACCTTAACCTCTTCCGCAACAATACACCTGATTAGAAGGAATTTGTCATAGATAATAGCTTTAAAAGTTGTATAAACAGCTGAAATCTTTGTGTTTCGCTGCGATCGGTATTAATCAGCACCGCAGCAAGCAGATTTTCAAAGCGGTTTAAAAGCCAGCGCAAACTTAGAAGCGATTTTCGCAGGCCATCAAAATACCACTACACAAATTATTAAGAGTACAGGTAAAAAGAAGCCTTCCCATTTTCAGGAACTGAGAGGAACAGTAGAGCCAGATTAAGTATTGGAGATTCTTGGGCTTGCTGAAGATTCTTGGGCTTGCTGTGCTCATTTGCACAGTGTTCTAAGAATGCAAGCTATCGGGGCCATGTTTTTAATTTTGTGCAGTTAAGTTTATTATCATGTCATAAATATTTGAGGTCTTCTTCAAGACTGGCTAACGAAATAAACGCGAGAGCATTTAGGTGATCGATTTTGTTGTCTACGTTATAAATCTGCCATTTCTTCGTATCAATTCTGCGCAGTTCGTCTAACTTCATTATGTAGAAAGAAACACAAAGAACCACTTCAGGACACTGACATGCAGCCTCTCTATCTGTAAGCTCCTGGCTGACGGATGCTAGCGCCCCACTACCACACACATACCATCGTTTGTCGCAAGAACCATTCGATACTAGATTTTCCTGCTCTTTCATGTGATGCCACCTTTACAAGACGAAAATAAAAATCCACTTATGGGAGTGCAAGCCATGTCCAGCGGCCCAAATGCAAAATTTAGGGGATCGGCCAATTATCAGTTTTTTAGGGGGCTGACAAGCTCGGAATTTAGGGTTGGGGTAAGAGCGAAATTTTAAGGCTGGGCCTAGAGCCAAATTGTGCGGCTGGTAGAGAGACAAATAGCGCGGCCAGCCAAGAGCCAAATTGTGAGGCTGGGCCAAGAGCCGAAATAATTTTAGTGAGAGAGGCAAGAAAATTTTAGGCATTGTGCAGTGCGAAATTTTAGGGAAGGCACCAACTCCATAGTTTTGGGGAAGGCACGAACTCCATAGTTTTGGGGAAGGCACGAACTCCATAGTTTTGGGGAAGGCACGAACTCCATAGTTTTGGGGAAGGCACGAACTCCATAGTTTTGGGGAAGGCACGAACTCCATAGTTTTGGGTAATGTGCCAATTGCATAATTTTATGGACTGCGACAACAGCATGACGTTAGGGAGTGCAACAACAGCATGACATTAGGGAGTGCGACAACAGCATGACATTAGGGAGTGCGACAACAGCACGACATTAGGGAGTGTGTCAACTGCATGACTGCATGCGAAACTTCGGGAGTGAGCCAACGTGTGACACTTCAGGAGTGAGCCAACATGTGACACTTCGGGAGTGAGCCAACATGTGACACTTCGGGAGTGAGCCAACATGTGACACTTCGGGAGTGAGCCAACATGTGACACTTCGGGAGTGAGCCAACATGAGACACTTCGGGAGTGAGCCAACATGCGACACTTCGGGAGTGAGCCAACATGCGACACTTCGGGAGTGAGCCAACATGCGACACTTCGGGAGTGAGCCAACATGCGACACTTCGGCGCTGAGCCAACTGCCAAGTTGGGGGGGGGGGAGGGGTGTGCCTGTGGCCAAGTTTCCGAGGTGAGGCAACCGCTAAGTTTTGGAAGTGAGCCAACGGCTGAGATGTGGGGGGAGCTTACTGCCAAATTTTGAAAGTGCCATATTGTCGGAAACCTTTGGAAGCTAAAATTAGGCAGTGGTCTGACCGGTTTCTATGGCTTCAGGTGACTCTAATGGCATCATCTTCCAGCTGACCACACAGGAAATTTAGTTACGGAAAAACCGGGTCATTTTGCAACAGTAGACCCTAAATGCATCGCATTAAAACTCTGCGTGATTTGTCGCGTCGAAGACGAGCACTCCTGCACGTAAATGAAACAATTCCATCATTTTCGAGAAAGGAAATGTAATTTTGAAGCGTGCCTTCAATGACTTAGCTTCTACCTTACGTTGGAATAAACATCAAGACCCGGAGTCAACCTGTGCAAATTATATTGATAACCGTGAGCGCTCATTAAATAAGAATGGATATGAGAACTTAGCCAGCACTATCAATACACGCTGGAGGCTCTAGATAGCAAGCTCAAGCTCATTAGAAAGATCAAAGCATTAGAGGCGTTCAGTGGATCTCACATTTGAACATTAGTTTAGGTTTCACTCTAACTAGATCTGTGAAATACGGAACTAATGAGCATTGCTACAAACCAATCAGGCAGGCTTGTGTCCGACCTACTTATTATTTCGAGCTCCCAGATAGTGCTGTTCCTAGCCAGACCATTGATGATTGCGTCCGCCGGCAAGGCCGATTCCGAAGCTATTTTCAGGCGTCTCAGGTGAGGGGTCACAGGCAGATAGGCTGCCAAAGCATTGGCCGGTTCGTTCTGGTCACCTCTTGGCATATCGCACAAAATGAGCGATGTCAGCCAGTCTTCGCGGATATTGTGCAGTGGGTTCCTCTGGTTCAGCTGGGCGAAAATGTTTTGCAGTTCAGGATGCTCTCCGTTGGCGTCAATCCATTCTTGAATGACGTGCGCCATCCAGAAGCACACGAATGGGCCCGCCCTGAATAAAAAATGAACATGCGCATAAAAATTAAATTCATACCTGTCAGTTTCTCAAGTGCACCATTGGAAGCACTACTCCGTGTACAGTAAATACCTGCGAAATCTCATAATCACGGCCCAGGCGGTCAATTTGCTTTGGAACGGCATCGTGCAACCAATCAAAGTTATCAGTGCGTTTTGTACTACTTGCTTAGGCTGTGCCCATGAACCATGAACATGTGTTCGTTCCTAGAGGCCCGAGCGAAGAATAAAGAGGCTAAAATTGCCGTTTTTGTTTAGCGCAACACGTGTAATCGTAACTGCAACAATGGCACTAGTATCCCCTCACTCGCTCGCACCACTGTCACTCTTTTTCGCTCACAAAAGGAAGCTGTTATAAGAAACGATTTGATTCTGACAGGCACGCAGAGACGCGGAATACAGACTGGTATATAACTGCGAAATTCTATCGTGTTATTTAAGTGATTGTGCAGCCCATGTGATTTTATTCTCAGCCAATTATTAAGCCTGTTATTGAGACGGCTGTTTTAACAGGCTGCCGTGAAGCCGGAAATATTCGCAGCAATTCTTGCCTAGTATTGGTGGAAACTCGTTGATTGCCCCGCTGAGAGAGACACATTTAGAAATTGATGGGAGGAAAACAGTACCGCTTTGTACAGCTAACGGGTTAGGGTGCCGAATATATTGCAGCGTTCATTCCACACTGGCTGTTTTCTGAGGAACGTGTTCTACAACTCATTTCTTTATGGAGCAAAAGTGTAGTGCTGTGTTCTGCAGAGCTAAGCAGTTCGCTTCAAGTGTAGCAAACGCAGCAGCTAGTTCGGGCACACACCACACTTTTAAGCCTGATTTTTCAAGCTATTTTCTGGGGTTGACATAAACTGAAGTTTGCATCAAATTCCCACTTCATTGTATTGTCACAGAAAGCAGCTCAGCGAATGCTCAAGACGGACGCAGAAAAAAAGAAGTACATGGGACAAGCGCCGACTTTCATCCGCTTTATTTTTGCATCAGCAACAACACAAAAATAAAAATTTGCGATACAAAACCCAGTAAACCGCTGACACTGAAGAACTGTCTAAGTTACATGATTTCTTACTTATATTGTCAAAGGCATATTGGTGAGGCGTTCCTTTCTTCACATCAAGTTCACTGGTCCCTGACCATGGTCAAAAAATTTATTGGAGCCACTCAGATACCTCTTAACTGCGGGAAGGCGAAAGCCGTTTGCGAATCATTTCACTGATTTGAATTTGCCGCGCTTGAATTCCGTTAACGGCTGAGGAGAAGAGCAGCTGGCGCGAGCGTGGCGCCACGTGACGTAAGTGTCGATGTAACGAACGGCCGGTCACCGCGACCTGGGTCACGTAACCTAGGTGGAGATGTAACGGATGGACGGTCACCGCGAGTATGAGCCATTGAATGCTAACGCCTTAAATACAAATTAAGTTTTGGGAGCACTACGGTTCACTTGTTCACAAAGAGGCAACTGGCTACAGGTCCCCGGTTTTCGTAGCACTCTACATTAATATGAGAATCTTTCAACACTTCTCGCCCCTATGTATTGCTGCTTCTGCCCAGAATGTTTCGACCATACGCGGTTCGCAGGTTGTGCAGTCTACGCATTGCACAGAAAAATGCGCACCTCCTCCATCCTTTACCAGGTGCCCAAGTTCCCCACCGCGGACGTGATTGCAGCACCCATACCGGTCTATTCAAGCTTCCCGCAAGGCGAAGAAATTTCATAAACGACCTGAGTGCAACGTTCCTTGAAAGGTATGACTTTTTCAATGCGTTCTTTCTGCCTTCTGTGTGATGCGCGAGCGAAGTTGAGCCAGCTTTTGCGGAGCAGAATACATGAGAGGTTCTCCACGTCTGTTCGATGCTTTCTTTAGACAGTGACCGATCTTGTGTGGTTACGGTAGTAATTCTGGTTTAACCATAAGCTTTTTCTTTTCACATTGCTTCCAAAGCATGCCTCGACTGGTTTTCTGAACCAGGGATTCAGCAGCTGATTTGATGACCCCACAGGGGATCCTGCTGAATGTAACCGTTCAGCTTGCTTATTAATAAGACTTACACCCTGGCTGCTGAGTGTTGCGGACATGCGTCGCGTCGGTTCCCGCCTCGAAGCCAGATTTTGGAGGAACATTTGGATTCTCGGACGTGCCGACTATTGGCACATCTAAGAGGGAGAACCCGGCACCCGTGGATTTGAAATTTTGGGAAGTCGACGCCATGGTTCCCTATTTTCTAGAACGTTGTAACCTGTCCACATCGCGGAGGGAGATAGGCCAACACCGGGACCTCGTTCGACGCCACGGCGGGCTCCGCGCTCGCTCAGCTGAGCCAGCCCAAGACCTTCGTAACCCCGAAGATGGATTACACCGTCGAAGGGGAGGACATAACGCCAGCGGAGCTAGAAAATGGAGAATGAGAGACTGTCTTCCATTTTTCAAGAATGCCCCAGGCGCATGAAACAAAACGCCGGCAGCCACGTCGACGACACAAAACCAAAGCCAGGACAGGCCGATGCGAAGTTGAACTCCGACACCCCGCCCAAGAAGAAGTCAGCACCACCCGCCAGCAAAAAGTGGGTGCTGTACCCGAGAAGACCACCCCTCCCGAGCGGAAACAGTAAACTCCGTGCAGAAGGTTCGGAGACTGATACGCCGCAGCCCATGAGAGCGCCTAGGAAACTCAGGGCTGAAATAAATGCTCTCACAAGAAGGATATGCATCCTGGAGGATAAAGTAGACAATCACGAATAGAGTGGACGCCTTAATCTAAAAATTCAGGCTGCTCCAAAATCAGGTAATCATGTCATTCTTACGAAGTGATGGAAAAACTAACCGAACTTGAGACACGCCTTCCTCCGTTTCCTGATCTGCAGCCAGTGCAGATAATCGCTGCGCAACATGATGGCCTTCCACTAGAAAATTGATGTGTGGCAGTGGAACTGCAGAGGCTTCCATCTTAAGCGGGGAAACTTGCATCTCTACATACAAAAGCCAAAGCGTCTGCCAGATGTTACTGCGTTGCGAGAAGCTAGCGGTGCTATAAAACTTCCGTGCTACAAAGCGTGCCTACCAGCGGGATATCACGCCGGTACCATCGCGGGCGCGTTCACCGACACGCTTGTACAGCGTAATGTCACAGCAATACAGCACAAGTTAAATAGCTCCGAGGAGGCATACGTCTTGTTCTAGGTAGTGCCAAACAGTAGAGATGAAATCTCTTTAATCTCAATCTTTACAGCCCGCCAACAGACACAAGGACAGGTATTTCGGAACTACTGGTTAGAAGTCTAAAGTTGGCAGCCAAAGCGCAGATACCAAAGGTCGGAGACTTCAACGCCCCGCTTCTGGAACGGGTATACGTTAAAGTCAGTCAAAAAGGCAACAGAATATGCCAAGCAACCCAAAACCTGGGTCTTTCTGTATTAAACAAACCGCAGGAATGCATGAGGCTAGGCAATAGTGTCTTCGCTGACACGTCACTGAACCCAACCCTCGCTAGGAATATAATGGGAGCCGAGCGGCTAAATATGAGACACACACTAGGCAGTGACCATTACATTTTAGCCACCACCTTCAAAAAGGCAAGACCTAAACACTAAAGGAGAAGTGAAAGCTCACGAATTGTGATAAATTTAGTGACTTAAGAGGGCAGACAGCAGAAAAAGAAATCACGAATCTCTGATTGGGTCGAGTCAGTTAAGGAGGACATTAAGCAGACCACAGCAGAGGTGCCGATTAAAAAAGAGGGCCATATCTTCGACTAGCGGTAGGAAGCACACCTCAGCCCATAAAAGGTACTAAGGAAGCACGAACACCTAAGACAGCTAAGGAAACGCATAGTAAAACTAGAAAGACACATCACATCCTACACCCTGGAGCTTCAGAAAATGCAGTGGGGTCAGATATGCGACAGCATTAACGAATAGCTAGGATGCAAAAAGGCGCGGAAGCTGCTAAGACACCTACTAGACCCAACACAGGCAAAATCGACGCAGCGAAGTGAGCTCGCCCGACTGATCCACAAATTCGAAGGCACCATGAAAGAGTTCTTGCTAGAACTACAGCGCAGATATTTCAGCAAGGCCCCATCGGCTCTACTGCCAGACTACCGCGAGCTCCCGAATCCATAGCTATATGCAGAAATCGCGGAGGCAGAGGTTCGCTCCGCCATGGGGAGCTGCGCAACACGTCCGCGGCAGGCGCGGACAGGGTCACGAAGAAAGCATTAAGAAATACGCAAAGTCGGCAGAGGCAATCACAGTCCACACGAATATGTACTGGGACGAGGGATAAATCCAGCAAGCCTTGATACACGCAAATATTATTTTATTCTAAACCAGGGAAGAAACTAGACATAGCCAATCTGCGCTCCATCTCGCTCGCCTCCTGCGTAGGCAAGCTTATGATGCACGTGATACTATACAGACTGCAGGAGTACGCGGAGGAGAATGAGACCATCCCGCCAGCCCTGCTAGGCTTCAGAGCTAATTTGTCCACCCAGGATGGCGTGCTCTAGAACAAGGCAGACTTGATTCTTCTTAGGAGGGGCACGGGCACCAAATCGGTGCTGAGTTTGGACCTCAACGAAACCTCTTAAGAACCTCTCAGACATTAACGCAGACGAAAAAATCTTCCGATACATCCACTCATTTCTCAGCCATAGTTCTGCGATAACCACGGCAGGGGAGATAGTCATTGCCTTTCCACCTAGGGGCCAGATGGCCACTTCAGGTATCGGCACAGTCACCATCTTTCTTCAATCTCTCCCTCATAAAAATTCCACCCACGCTAGACGCCATACCCTGATTGAGAGGCATTCTACGCAGATGACATCACTCTCGAGACCACCAGCGGGAGCGATGGCCAGATATAGCAAACGCTGCAAAGCGCGGTAGTTACTATCGCAGAGGTAGCAGCTAAAGCAGGAGTAACATGCTGAAACCCAAAATCGGAGCCCCTGGTCATGAGACGCAAACCCAGAAGTCGCGGTGCCAGAACACAAGCGCCCCCACCCCCTCCTCCTTAACATGTATGTGGGAGGACTTCCTATCAAGGAGGCGCAGACCATAAGAATCTTGGAACTGTATCAACAAGCTAACAGCAAAAACAAAGCAACCCTGGAAAAGCTGGAACATCAGTTAATATGTCATCTAGAGTAATTAGAAGAATCGCCGACCGCAGGAGGGGGGGAAAAGAAAGGGGCCTCTGCAGGATAGTGCAGGCATTAGTCCTAAGTAGTATGGTGTAGGCGTTGTCATACCTCAAGCTAGATACCGCGGAGAAAGGCAAAGTTGAGGCGGTAATTAGGCAAGCATACAAAGCAGCCTTAGTTCTGCCGGATTTCACGTCGACAAAGGAGTCCTGGGACAGGGAATACATAGCATACTATAAGAGCTAAAGGAGGCTCACGTCACGGTGTAGACAGAGCGGCTTACACGCATCTGGGGAGGCAAAGCCATGCTAGAATGCATAGGGATAGGCGTAGAACTTCCACCTGCGGACACAAAACCACAGATACCCAAGCTCATTACGAAGGGACTGCGGATCAAGTCGCTGTCAAAGAATATGCATCCTTTACACCACGAAAGAAGGAGGAAAGCTAGGGCAATAGCTCTACACAAAAAGAAGGAATGGACGAAGGAGCTGTTTACGTAGACGCGGCAAAATACACATCAAGCACAGTGTTCACACTGGTGGGGGTGGACGTGCGCGGGCGGCTACAGGCCTCAGGGTCGGTAGGGACAAAATCTTGAGAAGCAGCGGAAGAGGAAACGCTGGCACTAGCCATGAACCGCGCCGTAAGGGAAGGGGAAAGGAGGGAGTGAAAGAAGAAAGGGGCTCCGGGATAATTTCGACCACCTGGGGATCTTTAACGTGCACTGACATCGTGTGCTGTGCGATGTCAGTGCACGTTAAAGATCCCCAGGTGGTCGAAATTATCCCGGAGCCCTCCACTACGGCACCTCTTTTTTCATTCTTCTTTCACTCCCTCCTTTCCCCTTCCCTTGCGGCGCGGTTCAGGTGTCCAACGATATATGAGACAGATACTGCGCCATTTCCTTTCCCCCAAAAAACCAATTATTATTATTATCATAGCCAGCACAGACGCGGGCACAATCTTCTCGGATTCCAAATTGGCCATCCGTAGAATGGTGAAGTATGGGAGAATCGTATATTCCACCGAAAGGCTTTCTTAGCACTCGTTCCTTTCAAACAAGTACTCCCTCATGGTTATATAAAACGTTACTTACACCATGCACACACCCGAGCGGTTTTTAATCACTCAGTCAAGTAGCAGCCGTACAAAATGCACCAGGAGTAGGTTTGGTTTAATTTAAGGGGGTTCAACGTCCCAAAGAGACTCAGACTATAAGGAAGCCGTAGTGAAGGGCTCCGGAAATTTCGACCACCTGGGGTTCTTTAACGTGCACTGACATCGCACAGCACATGGGCGTCTAGAATTTTGCCTCCATCTAAATTCAACTACCGCAGACGGGATCGAACCTGCGTCTTTCGGGTCATTAGCCGAGTGCCATAAACTTTAAGCCACCGCAGTGGCTGCACGAGGAGTAGGTGTTTCTTGCTATTGCTGGAGGCACACCTACACAAGGTCTTAAGCCAAACGTTCACCGCCAGCATAAAAGTTTTGGAAATACGCCCAAGCTTTTGTACCTTGAAAATCGGCTCACTGTCGTGAAAACGCTCATTCCGTCACCGGTGGCTCCATGCGCGTTAGGTAGACAAAAATACAATTAAACCAGTACGCAACAAACCACCATATAGCGAATTCGTCGCTATAACGCTATAGCGAATTCGTCGCTATAGCGAATTCGTCGCTGGTCGGGGCCAATCATAAAACGTGACATTCCAGACGTCTTTTGTGCATTCTTTTCTATGTTGTGACCGGCGTCTGCAATGTCACATTTTATAACAGTTTCTCAGTTCCCGAACGCCGCCCCCCTCGATATGTGCGTATTTGCGAACTCCGTTTCAAAAATATGTCGCAGCGCAGGTGCCCGTACTCTCTTGGAGCAGGGACCACAAGGCCACCAGGTCTGAGCTGGACTGGGCCACCTCCCAGCCTTCCCTAGTTGGCTCACTTATAACGGCTTATGTGCATTGTAATTGCAGGCCCACACACATGGTATAGGTAAGCATACTGCCCGCCGAATTTGCACTTCCTCGTGAATGTAGTGTCCACGTGTTTTAGCATGCTGGGATTTAAGAAAGTCCCTAGACCTTAAGGGAGACTTCATAACGTTAACATAGCAAATTCTGGATACTTCGAATGCCACTGACGGCGGCGTGAAAACGTTCAGATATATAAAAACTTTTTAGAATGCAGGCAAGTTTACACCAGACTTGACAATGAACAAATTCGGGGACATCAAGATTGAAACCTGAGGCTTGGGTGAAGAAGCAGTTGTCTCTCCACTAAATTTTAGTGTTGCCCTCATGGGCCTCCCAGGGAGGCCCAACGCAGTGTATGGAGTTCGCAACGCCATCTACGCAGACGGCATTACTATCTGGTCGTCCCGGGGCAGCGGGCGGAAGTTGGAAGGGGCCCTCCAAGAGGCCGCCTCGGTAGTGCAAAATTACGCTCGGGAGTGGCGTCTAGAATGCGCTCCGAACAAATCAGAACTCTTATACATTACAAAGAATAGAAACCGAGCCGAGATCATGCATTTACATCACAAATTATTAACCAGGGTAACAATATCAAGGCGTTGCAAAAGTCCTCCTGCGAACAAATTAGTAGGATGATTGGCATGATATCGGCAAGCACGGCAGACTTCTCGAAAAAGAAACTGTTTGCCTGGTTCAGGCGCTCGTCGTCAGCCGCGTGGCGTATACGGCACCCTACCTCAAGTTGAGGAAGCGCGACTGCGAAATCATCGACGTGATTATTCGGGTGGCGATTAAAAAGGAGCCAAGAATTCCTGCCAAAGTGTCTACGAAGCGCCTGCGATTTTTCGTGTGGCGATTAAAAAGGAGCAAGGAATACCCGCCAAAATGTCTACGGAGCGCCTGCTCCAACTTCATGTCCACAACTCATCGGAGTAGCTACTTGAGGCCACAGTACAAGTCAAATTTCCAGGCTGTCGGTGTCCAGCGCCAGCACACAAGGTCCCTGGACATTAGTCTCGCACTGCTCCCCTCCACTGCGCCCAGAGTCGACATATCGGAGGCATGGAAAAATACTTTTACAGCTAAGCGGCTCCCCGTAAATATGAATGGGAAATATAATCAGGGGAAGCGGCGTGAAGCCAGCGCATAATTTATTGAAAGTTACTACGGGAATACGACAGGCATATACTACGTGTCTACCGCGGGCCCAATCAATTAACGATAAAGTTTATCAAGGTAAAGCAAGAACTGGCATGATAGGAATGTTTACCACCGCAAAGATGAACGGGGACATTGAAAACATTCCGTGCCACAGGACGACTGGCGCCTTATCTTGCACAAAGCAGTCGAAAAAGTTTTCGCTTCTGTAAATGCAGACGAAATGGATCTACTAAAATTTATCTGCAAAAGCAGCACAAAACAGCCTAACGTAGCAGAGAAGGCTCGGGAGAGCCGTGCCGCTCTCGCCTTATGAGCAAGATCGCGAAATGTTTCTCGATGTTTGAAACTTCGAGAAATGGATTACAGTGAATGCTGGTGGAGATGTTTAGGGAAATTTAATTTTAAGAGCGTGAGCTCTTACTACTCTCATTCGAAATTTCATTGTACTGCCGAGATTTCATGAAGTTGGCCGGAAATCACAGGTCAGCAAAATATAAAACATTGATTAGAAGTGTAAGACATCTATTACAAAAGAAGCGTTAGAATGCCAAAGCAGCTCTTCATTGTGTACAAAGAGAGCATTCACTGCCAAAAGAGAGCTTTAAGAAGTGACTCACGTGTCGAAGGCCACCTTTCTTATCATTTCCAGAGGATAGCTTCGAATGGCCAAGAGTACAAAGCTTTGGATTGTAAGGAGCGGGAAGTGCAGGCACAGGAGTGTGGCGCAGCAGTTGGCAGCAAACAAGAGACGTGGCATCTCCCATTCATTGAAGTCAAAGTCGACAGCAAGGTGTTGCAATGACTTCGCCGTCTCGAGGCCCTGGATCAGGTGTTCGGCATGCCACCTCACTTGTCTCGAATCAAGCTGCGAATATTGCACATTGTATTAGTTGTAGACCTTTACGCGAAACTTGTAGCTTCAAGAACTCTTCACACATGTGGTGTTTTGCCCCTGCATATTTTTGGCTGAAGCGTTCGCCAGTATATGGCAAAAAATATCTGCTCGGTTTGAGCTCTCGGGTTGAACGTAGCATGTGCTCCTGATCAATTGTTAGTTCCTCTAATAAATAAATATGTTACGTAATTGAGCCAAATTTGTCCGCTGCTATAATTATGTCATGACCTGAATTAAACTTTTCATTGATCCACGCGTTACTAGCAATAAATGAAATATGCCACTGAGAATTCCGCGGTAATAAAGTATTCAAATTTATGCAACCGGTAGGCAAAGTATGCCAAAGTTTCTGGCTCTGTGATTTGAAATTTTGACGTAATGGAAGATTTAATTTCAGGCTCCCTTTCACAGCATTGGTGCCGGACGGAGAAGGTTGGTGCGACGTCGCGGATAGTAAAAATTAAAATATCCGCTGCCGTCAACCATACCCTGCCGTGCGATGTTCGATACTGCCAAAAAACTCGGAAGGCATTGCCTTCTGTGGCATTGCATTTATTCCTTCAAAGCAGGCGTTTATGCTTTGAAAACGCGCGGGTTCTCTACATTGCGGTTTGCGCTCACAGCTATTAAGAATATTATTGCCGTCACGATTATTAGCGCCGATAAAGCCCCAATTCCAAATTCTAGCCCAGAAGGAATTACGAAGAGGGTTTACACCTTCCAGGCATGTAATCACACTGAATTCGGAAACATTTGTTGTGAGCGCAATTTCACGGGCAAGGCTATGACATGTGGTCCCCAGAAAGCAATCTAGGAGGAAAGCGGGCCAGCTAGGTTACGTTACCAAGCGCAGCCATCACAACCTGCCTACCGGATAGTGAGCAAACTGCCCACCGTGGAAGGTGGCAGATAAATCATTGATTAATAATAATAATAATAATAATAATAATAATAATAATAATAATAATAATAATAATAATAATAATAATAATAATAATAATAATAGGAGTGAAGGGCATTGAAAGTCATTTTCTATTGACAATACTAAAGCCCCAGAGAAGAGCGCGTAGAACCAGCAAAACACAGACTCGTACACGTAGCAGCATCACGTACCTGTAGTTCGCGTTCGTCCCAATGGGACTCGCCGCAGTAGATACCCAGGATTGTGCGGTTGTACTTTAGAAGAATAGACAGCGATATCGCATCCTCCCAGCGTAAAGTGAACTTTTCCAGGTGGAGCTTCGTCACTGTTCGGTTTTCCAGCAGCGCTTTGAACACGAATCCTGCTGTTTGAGAGTTCTCAGGAGCGCGTACACAAATGACAGTCAGGATGGCCGGAGCCGAAGGGTTGGCGAGCATCCGCATAAATTCTATGCCATGTGTGTGAGACGAGAAGGCGGAGTCCAACACCAGAGATTCCAGAGTGGTCATGTGTGCTATGGCATCCAAAACATTTTCCAAGAAGACGTGGGCTGAAGGTTGCTGCAGTAGAGTAAGACCGGTGAAGGCAAGACGATTTATCTGACGCTATAGATAATTGTGTGCCATCTTTACACGGAAGGTATCAACATTGCTAACCTTCCTTCGAAACAAGTTACACGAAGTGGTTTCCAGAAGCCCTTGTACATTTTGGTGAAATATTTAAGGTTGTAACCTCTGTTATGGAAACAGTGATCTACCTGTCAAAGGGTTTTGTGCTTGAGCATGGCAGAACAGACACAGGGTTTCAACACACACAAATGGCTTCACGTGGAATAAAATATATCGTTCGTTGGCATTCAAAATATTTAAGGTTAATTAAATCTGAGCTCCGAGGTAACCCCGGTTTTCAATATTGTGAGCTGTAGATATTTTCCGCAGGAAATTAATATCCTATTTGTTGATTGTGGGATTTAACGTCTAGAAGCGACAAATGGGCTATGTTGGACGCGGAACTGCATGACTTAAGATTTATTAAGACAACTTGCAATTCTTTAATGTGCGTTGACATACTACACCACACCGATCTTTTAAATTGTCGCCTGCACGGGAAAATTATATGCCTATGGAGGTGTTCCTGAAGTGATTCAGGCTATGAGGGACACCATAGTGTAGCGATTTTAAAATTTCAACCACCTGGGGTTCGTTAATGTGCACTGCGCACAGAGCACGGACCTCCAGCATTTCGCCTCCATCGAAATTCGACCACCCCGGCCGGGATCGAATCAGCGTCTTTCGGGTCAGCAGCCGAACACCGTAACCATTCAGCCTTCGCACTGGCCTGAGGTGGGTTATAGCACTGGACCACTGTCTACGAGCTATGGTTCGCTATAAAAATGTAGAAAAGCAGCTTGAAAACACTGAATATTTTTCTTCATTATCTTTAAGGTTTTTCTCAAAAACTCTTAAAATTACACGAAACATACGTCGAGTAGGGGGAATTATGAAGTCACTCGAAAGGTCCATCGAAATTTTGGTACAATTATTTTCTCTAACAGAAATTCTTAGAGAATGCATTTTAGCAGTGGTGTTTATTCAAGGTTTGAAGCGAGCAACATCTTGCACATAAATTATGATATCCAAGCACCAGCGATGCTGGCAAATACTACTCGAATAGGTAAAGTGCGCAGGCCAGGCCGGCTTGTGCGCAGCGTGAGAAGGAGGAAGAATTTTTTGCCCCATTGCGCCAGACGTGCGCCCCGCAGGGACACAGGAGCATAGACGCACTGAATCTTCATCCTCTAGATTAGCTAAGCGTCAGAAAGGGTGCTAAACTCCGCAAATCAAATGCTAAGCCGGGTTGGCCTCTCTTACAACGAAGCCTTCGAGATGCGAAACTGGGTAAAGAATACCAAACATTAAATACCATATGAGCGCGTTGCCGTTTTATATAAGATACTTTAAATGAACAGTATTTATACTTTCATTGGTGAGAAAGGAAAATTTTCGCGGCGCATAAAGGATGAACAACGAGATGTGAAAACAACAGGCATGGCGCCAATGCACTCTAGGGGAACGCACACCACACGGGATAGCAGATTAATTGGGAAAACGCCACCATCTTACTGAAAGAGAGAAACCTGACGACGTACCTTCCGCTCAAACCCCTAGGACAGGCAACATTAAACAAGAGCAAATGCCTATGCCAAGCATCGTGCCTGGTCATTGCTTGATATTCTTCGCATATTAATCCTAGCTCTGCTGTCCTGCTCTTTCTTCACAAGAAACCCGGACGGAATCTTTGCTTCTGGACTACTGGGACTGACTTCGTAATTTGATCGGATACGTCGCAAGCGCATGCACAAGTGTCAGTTTTACTTCAGCGTTCAAGGATGAAAGCTGAGCCTCATGAGCAGAATTCTGGTGCAGAACGCAGCGACCCTGTACAACATGCCTTACGAAGTACAAACAACTAACACTTAATAGTGTATATTCATCAGTAGTGCCAGTGGAAATGAAAAGGGTCTTTAGACGTCCGTAACGCAAAGGCAGTGATCCCGAGATGCCAAAGAATGTTCGCGATATCCGCACTTCATAAACAACCTTTCAGGCACTGCTTTAGTGCCCTATTGAGCGTCTGAAACGACGGCGCATGAAGTTAATCTTCTACGACCTTTATCACGTACGCAGTACTCCTAGTCATCTAGTCCGAAATTTAATGAAGTCTTTTGTGCTGCACTGAAACCACATCGGTGGAGGCAACCTTGACCATGCCAATCAAGACCACTCGACCTGCATGGCCCCTACATGGATGACACGTGTATATGAGACTGGAACGAGAAGAAAATAGCGTACGGAAAGTTAACAGCAGTCAGTGTTAACCACATTACCTTGGGGTTTATAAGGGTACCGACAATTTTGAGCGCGTTCAGCTTTGTCGTTTCCATCAGGCCGGCTGTCAAACCGAGCAGCGAAGTTGGTTTGCCTAAGACAAAGTCGGCTTGTTGGAGTGATAGTTCCTGGAGATTGAAGTTCAAGAGGCGCCGGAGGACGTTGGCGGCTAGTGATGTGGCATTAGCGCCAAACTCACAGTTATTAATGCTGAGGCAAGTCAACCACGTATTCAATCCTAGGCTGCCAAAGAGGACCGCCTTGCAACCTCGGAGTCCCCGCGGCGAATAGATAATCTGAAAAATTTTGAACGCTCATACAACGGCAGCACGCTGAGATTAAAAAGGTGTCGCAAACGTTTGTTTCAGGCAATAAGACAAGTAATAATAAAACTTGGCGAAAATATGCAAAATGTTAAAAGTTTGCATGAGGCCATGTAGAGGCCTCACTGACTTATAGCACAAATCTTCGCAAACACTGAAACCAACTTTTCGATTCATTCAATGCGGTAGTCACAGCTGCGCCTATATCATCTGTTCTAAAAAGGTCCTGGTCGTTTTTTTACAAGCTCCGTAGAAATACCGCCGTTACTTGAGGTCTGCCTCCAGTATGGCTGAATTCGAACAACTACATTTAAAAAATGCAATGCAACAAAAGATGAATTTTATTATGGCAACGGCCTCTGTGGCCAGCGAGGGAAGCGACAGAAGAATTTTTCTTTCCACGAGGCGTAGTAAGAGGCCCATTTTTCATGTGTTTAACCCAAAGAAGCCGAGCACTAGACCAATGGAAAGGTTGCACCTATGGTATCATCGACGGGTTCATGGCGGAATTGGCACTCGAACTCTGCACCTCCGGCATGCGTGACTGATGCACAAACCACTAAGACCACTCCAAAATTATATACCGGGTGTCCCAGTCGAATTGAGCCAAGGGTTAAAGAATCAATTATTAGAGGCAGGCGAGTGACACCAGCTGCATATTGGTGACAGACATCTTGCGCACCACAGGAAGTTTTTTGTTTCGAAAATAAATAATTTAACAAGTTTTATTACCTAAATTAATAAATATTGACTTATACAACAAATTGCATTTCAAGAGTTGTCGAGCACTTCCAAACACATCATTTACTATCAGAAAATCCTCACGAGCGTCTTTTTTTCCAGCTTCAAAAAAAGCCCGCGTAAGACAAAATAAACCACGTGACTAACGCACTTGCGCGCAACAATCGTGCTGCTCTCAGGCATGGTTTGAGCAAACAAAATCGCCTGCAGCCCCGCAGCAACGGAAGGCCGATATGTTGGCGGTGGTCTCTCGTCTTCGTCAGCAAGTGGCACACATGAATGTGCGAGTTGCCGCCGCCAACTTATCGGCCTGCCACTTCTGCGGGGCCGTCGAATCAAGGCTGCAGCAGTGTCGTTTGCTCAAACTACGTTTTAATGCAGCACGATCGTTTCGCGCAGGTGCGTTAGTCACGTTGTTTGCTTCGTATTTCGCAGGCTTTCTTTGGAGCTGGGACAAAAAAGGCGCGTGAGGATTTCCTTATTGTAAATGATAGAATGGGGGTTTCTGAAGGTGCTCGACAACTCTTCAAATGCAGTTTGTTGTGTAAAGTCAATATTTATTAACTTTGTTAGTAAAACTTAATTAAACTATTAATTGCGAAACAAAAAATTGCCTGTGGTGCGCAAGGTGGCTGTCATCGATATACGGCTGGCTTCACTCGCCTGCCTGTAATAATTTTTTTAACCCTTGACGAAAGTTAGCTGGGATACCCGGTTATAATGATGTGAACAAATTATACAGTGCTGCGCATTTTCATCGTGAAGACGATGAAATTTCCCCGTCTCGACCGTTGGCTCATTTGCAGTCAAACTGAACACAGAGCTTGCGTATTATGATAACTTTTGCATAGTAGCAAGTTTTACAATGGTACTTATATAGTTGAGCTGTGCATGATTCGAAAACGTAATCGTCTACAAAGAGATCAGCGAACCAAAACCCTCAAACGCCGTTTTTGCGCTTATAGGCGGCAGTGACGATATCTGTTTTCTGGAGTTGAAAGCATCACCACAAGGCGCCCGAGCATTGCAAGAAGTGCAGGCCCTTTGAGTATGCCGTTCCGGCCGTTTCCTCTGCTGTTCACAACATTTCTAAGGGGGTGGTCTCTAGTCAAGCCGCCAAATTACTAAGAAGATACACCTCAAGCAGAGAGGTCTCCCTCATATGGGTTCCCGCTTATGAGGACATTCCGGGGAATGAGGCAGCTCAGAGCTTTGCTCGAGAATTGTACATCCGAGCTGCTCTTCCAAGGAAGTTCCCCTGAGTGGGAATAAAGACCCTCTCATAACGTGTAAAGAAATAACCGAAACACCTAGACTGGATAAAAGAACACTCACTTCCGGATAGGTCACTCACTCCTAAGGAGTGCAGGGCCTGGAGGAGGCTCCAGGTCAACAGATTCTTTCCGTACTCTATACTACACGATGAGGACACCAGGGAGCCTCAGCTCTGCAGAAGCTGCCACCGAACGACTTCGCAAAATCACTTAATTTGGGAGTGTCAGGATTCTCCTGGGGCTAAATCATAAAGCATCCCAGACCTTGCCACCTGGGAAGAACTGGTCCGGAGCCACAACCCGGATCAGCAAAGACTCCTCATCCGTCAGGCGGAGACAGCTTACTACAAGACTCTCTCGGCTGTTTCCGGTGCTGAGAGACGCCGGGAGGCGCCCCCTCCTAATTGCTGCGCCCCGACCGTGAGGCCCCTTGATGGCGATAATAAAGTTAATTCATTCATTCATTCATTCATTCATTCATTCATTCATTCATTCATTCATTCATTCATTCTGCTTCAACTGAAGCGCTTCCAACGTTTTCGGCTAACCGAGCGGAAAAATATCAGAACTGATTTAACGATGTTTTACCTTTCAAAGAATATTTTGATATCTTTTTCTGCCGAGTGACTCTATCCAATTCAGCACATATCGTCTGCTTTCGTGACTCTTCGAATGCATCGGAGGGTGAAAGCACCAAAAAAGGTGGCGCCACTGCCGCCCTTCAGCGAAAAAGAGGCGTTTTAGGGTTTCGGTTCGCCGATCTCGATGCAGACGATTACATTTTCGCATCATGCACGGGTCAACTATGTACCGTTGTAAAACTTGCTTCCATACAAAAGTTATAATACGAAAGCTTTGTGTGCAGTTTCACCACAAACGAGCTTGCGGTTGAGGCGGGAAAATTTTTTAAAGTCTTCAGGATAAGATTGCAAAATGTCGTATTCACTAAGTACATTACTCGCTTTAATGCATGAGAATGGTACGATAACCTTGACAAATCTCTGTGCTTCCGTAGCATACAATTCGTGGGATTATCTTGTGACCAGAACTACCGCAATGCTTTGAATGCGGCAATCGCTCTTTAATCTACGACTTTAATCTATGGCCATCGCTAGGACGTGCCAGTATCAGGAAAGTTTGTTTGGACAATATATGGGCGTATTTTTGCGCGTCGAGTCGGGGGCAGCAAAGCAGTCGACATCAACAATGTTGATCACCTGAAAAAGACTGGACAAAACGTGTTTAACGAAATACGATGTTCCATTTTCCTTAGACTTGCGCGTGATATATCAGGAGACCGTTGGCCCCAATCGCGCCATCTTGGTTCTGACGACAAATGCGTAGTGGCTGTTTTCTATGCTCATGTTGTGTTGTGTCGAGTTTAGTGGCGCATAAGCATCTAGGGCTACCATGCGCCAAGTTGAAGCTGTAGAGAAAAATTGCTTCTAGGATAATTTTATAAAAAGTGAGGACAACGGCGGTGTCGGAAGCCTAAACTGTTAGTTCTTATTCCATACTTATGAGAAAAGCTAAGAAAGTTGAAAAATTGCAACCAATACAGCTTTAAAGGGCCTGCGAAATGTTATGGATGGCCATATCTTAGTGCAATAGATCTGTAAAGGGGGGCTTTGTGTGTATACTAGCAAAATTTGAGAGCTATGCGTGGACCCTATAATTTAGAATTCGTTTTTAAGAACAAGTTGGAGTAGCTGGCAAATGGTTAGAGCGACACAACTTACCGCGCGTCCCCCACCCAGATGGCGTCACTAGGCACAAGGGCGAGCCTTTAAACTCGCCCCGTTTGCCCCTTGACATCATCGTGGTAGGGCACACACGGCGAAGCGTGTCGCTCTAACCGGTGGCCAGCTACTCCAACTTGTGGTTTTTAAAAATAATTTTTAAATTACAGGTTCTAAGCAGAACTTCCAAATTTGACTCAAATACCCGCAAAGACTACCTCTCCCCATCTGTTGTACTAGAATATGCCCCTCCAAATCATTTCAGGGTCCCTTTAAAGCTGTAGTACTAACTTTCTTAACGTTTATCATCACTGCGTACTACCGACCTGACATTTCATACACATACTCGGAGTCCTTATCCGGAACTTGAAAGTCGCGGTCATGAATATGACAAGGTTTCTCAACTGGAGGGAACAAGTGCTTACTCGAGGGTCCAGACCCAACATGTGGTTGCGTATCCTGCTGCTTTCACGGATGAGCGGTGTGCTTCACGAAGCGCAGTCATTGAATGTCTGCTCCTGATTTTAATATACCGGGTCACCCCTTCAATAGCGGGCCAATCATTCCCCGCACAGCTTTCACCCCCTAAAACAAACTCCACATAGGACAGAGTGATACCATGGAGGCTCTACTTTCCTCTGACAGACACCTCTGTTCGAAAATGGCACCAAAATTGTCTCTTAGCCCCATTGCACCCATCTTCGGGAAACAGACTTAATTCTTTCATCGATTCGAGCTCGACTTAAACCGGACACAGAGTGCCTGAAAAACACATGACAAATTGGATTTATATCAATACATGACAGCCAGCTTATGACTACTCTGGCTCTTCCAAACACACTAGGTGGTGAAATATATTTGGATTATCTTGATTTTATGCCTTGCTGAATTGTGGTTGCTTTGCTTAAATTTCGTCTTCAGTCCGCTTCTCAGTAAATTTGGAAGCGCACTCCTTGAAAAAAACCTAATAAATGTCGACTTCTGGGACGTGGAATCACCCCTTTTTGGGCCTTAAACTCGAAGCGAGCGCAAATGCACCAAGGCTTGCCCAAAGGCTTGCCCAGGCGTCTTTCCAGTGCAAAAAGTGCCAATGTGTTCCCGATTATAAGAACACGCGCATCCTGTTCCGACATAACAATAAATTAACACGCGAGGTAATGGAAGCTTTTTATATTTACCACAACGGCACAAAATGTATCAGCAGCTATTCCATAACGTTATCCGAGAGGGAATTGAGCTATCTGACCTCCCACGTGCCTTCCAGATAACTTTTGTTGATTGATAAATAATTCACTGTTTGTATTTATACGCTTTTCGTTCTTCAATAAAAAACCAGTTGATAGTCAGCGCCTGTCTGTGCTAGTCCTTCGTCTTGTGTCCCGTTCGTTTGCGCTGAGAGCAAAAATGAACACTTACCAACTCGCCCAAATTTCCGCCTTGCAAAGAATAATATTTAGCTTAAACTGCTAATACATTCTGAACCCCTTGTAGTTATAAATGACACCATACTAAAATGTTCAAGTCTTGACATCTGCACCCTATGACGATATAGCTTTATCGTGATTGCTTTGTTTGGTTTGGTTTATGGGGGTTTAACGTCCCAAAGCGATTCCGGCTATGAGGGGCGCCGTAGTGAAGGGCTCCGGAAATTTCGACCACCTGGGGTTCTTTAACGTGCAATGACATCGCACAGTACACGGGCCTCTAGAATTTCGCCTCCATCGAAATTCGACCGCCGCGGCCGGGATCGAACCCGCGTCTTTCGGGACAGCAGCCGAGCGCCATAACCACTCAGCCACCGCGGCGGCTCACTGATTGCTTTGTTCTAACACTCAAAATAATAAGGGGTAAAAAAATGTGTCAACTTGGTTGTTCTCTCACCTCAACGCATACCACGCAGCGATGGCCACCAATAATGTTGTGGGCGAGCAGGGCCGCATAGTAGAGTAGCATTTCATCACTGGTGTATCCTTCGTACGGAAAGCCCTCAAAGAATCGAATGGCCACTTTTTTTGGGGCAGTCTCTACGATTTCAGCCGCCGTGAGATACAGCAGTTCATTGACCGCCGGGAGGTTGTTTAGCAGGTCACACGTCCTTCCCGGGCCGTCGGTGCATGGCAGGGGTAATTTTAGACTGGATCGTGTGTAGGGTGTTCGAATTTCCAGCAAACCAGAACCTCTTGCCCGCTTCCTGTTCAGACGCTGGCGGAAAAACTTGCGCAGAGCGCTGCGAACACCAAGGACCTCCATGTTGCCCTGCAAGGAATTAGACGTTCCTTACAACCGTCGCCATGAGCTATAAAAAGCGTGCGTCCAGGTACGCCGTCGTGCTCATTAAATTATTTTTAAATAGTTAGCAGTGGAAGCAGCTTGCGTAAACACGCTGCAGGTGGGCGAAATCTGAGCGTAGTTTTAGCGGAAGAATGCTCTGAGCCGCTTCAATAAATAATTTTTCGTTGTTAATAATAATGATTACTGGCTTGAGACTGAAAAATTGGCTGATTCTTATATGGCTGATCTCTGCAGCTGATGCCTTCATAGAGAGAAAAAGGCTTTTTGTCTCAGTTTCTTTACGACGGGACTGGAATCGTGCTGCAGGAAGACTTTCTGCGGCTCTAGTTGTTAAACGTATGCGTGAAGGAAAGCGTGCACAATCCTCTTCCTTAGCAAGTACCAATGAGTGTTATTCGCCACGTGAAGGTGATTCTTCTTTATGTTTCCTGCTCCGTTATGCAATGATCAGCAATCATCATAGGCATGGCTGGGCACTCGTCTATTCGATATGACATACGCAAAATCAAAACGTCAGGCGGAATCGCTCCGGAGGTCCGCTTCAAAGTGTGTTCTTCAATAGCGTAACCATTTCGTCCTCACGCGTTCCTGCTCTACAGATGCAGGCGCAACACCTTCCCAGTATGTCAACTGGAACATAGGGCGGAGCCATTTGAGTCTGGAGGGACAAAAAAATGAGCCGACGCTAAGGCAGCGATCGAATATCGAGTGTTAACGCACCTAACATAATTCGCCAGTTCAAATTTCTTCAGCGAACTAGACTAACAACCATTACGTTAGTGTGGCACAGAACGGGACAAGGGATAAAGACGCACACAACACAGCGCCTGAGTTGTGTGCGTCTTTATCCCTTGTCCCGTTTTGCGCAACAATCACAAACTATGGATAAATGTAACCGACTCGCCCAAGTTTCTACCCTCGTGAATTATATTAACTAATACGTTTATGCTGCAGGAAACCCGAAATCGAATGCCACAGCCCCGAACACTCTGCGACAAGCGGTTCAGCCGCAACATTCATATGAAGATTCGTAAAGGTGGGGAATTGGGGGCACACAGGTCGCCTATTCGAATCCCTGCCACTAGCAGGGCTTTAACTCAACTAGCGACTTTATGGTGCACGAAACGCTGATCCATGACAAACGGAGCGCGAAAACAAGATAACGGGCGAAGACAGAACGCACACCACGAGAACCACACGTGTCTTATGTCTTCGTCCGTCGTCTTGTTTTCGCGCTCCGTTTGTCATGGATCATCGGTACCGCCCCGCCCAAATTTGCATCCTTCAGGAAATGCTCAACCGTATGAAACCAACCGGAACATTGTGCGGCAGAAGGTTCGCCCCCACAACTTTTACATGAATGTCGGAACGAAGTGGTCCTACTTTGACAACTGCCAGGCAGTTGTCAAAGTAGGACAACTGCCAGGCAGTTGTGAAAGTAGGACCACTTCGTTCATACCGGATCTACATTGTTTAGTTTCGGGTTGTGGTGCTCGGGTATCACGCTGCGCCCTGTTATTTTGTTACATTACATATCCACTTCAGTTACCATGGCAACAAGTCGGTTTCGATTTACGTAATAGCACGTAACGCTCAGACACGAAACGCGAGAAGTGGAGCTCAACGCACTAAAACAGGTTACCAGCCTCCCCTGTTCTAGCGGCACTGCTTCCCGCCATGACTAAGTTTCAGCGCTCTCGCCCGTTACCCTCCTCGAACGGAGGACAATCTGTGAAGCTTTGTGTAATACCGGAACACAGAGTGAGCGCTGTGTTCAGGGGCGTATTTTAGGGCGTGCCCGTCTTATGGAGCTTATTTCAGAATTTCTCGTTGAACCTAGTATTAATGCGGCCATTCTGCACTTTGCACACGTTATTAAAAAGGAGAAATTGTTAAGTGTGTGAGAATATTCGAAATTTTCGAGACCGGTATTGATTACTTTTATATTCGATTCTTCTGAGTTACCATAGCGTGCATGTTCAAAAACAATAGAAAGAAATCAATTTTGTATTCATGTTTTCTATTACGTCAGATCCTAGGTATGAAAATCGCAGAAGTCAGTCGTCAATTTTCTTCGACAAATGTTTCCAGGATAGGACCAACTGAGGCACTCTACATAATGCTGCCGCGATCGGCCTTCGAGGAACATTCCATCATCGTCACGAGTATTGATTGAGCGCCGCACCACGCCACACTTGTGTCATTGCGATCAGCACTCGAACGAGGCTTCCAGGACTGAAAGACACGGGAGGCTGGGGTTGGATCAGCTTTTATGTTCTGTTTAGAAGCCCGATATCGGACACCACTGCTCACCACCAGCTGTCGCCCCCCACTTACTGAGAAGAAGCACTTACTATTGGTTGTGGTTTTAAGTGGCGAAAGGCAATTTTCGTGTGCGTATAGCAACACAGCCATATAGTTAATATACTGACTGCGTGCTTCGTACCTCCGAGTGCATTCCAGTGTGGGGCATTAAGGATTGTATCGTTTTAAGTCGATCAAAGCTATATCTCATCAAACTGTAATCTATAGCACCGTTTTGCACTGCTGCCGCTTGCACTAGCTGGTTCGCAAGACCCTTCGTTTTACAAGAGTATCACAAAGGAAGGTGAAACACCTAAATATGTCCTATTAGCATTCGATCCATTTATATCGATATTCGCCAGGCTGGTTGATTCGGATTTCATCAACAGCATTTGTAATCAGTTCACTTTTGAAAAAGAAAAATACTCTTCGCACGCGCCTAGAAATTTTAGCCCTGGAAAATGCCGGCACTAGGATATCGATTGAGATTTCCTTCGTAGCGTCTGGATGGACTGGAGCCATGTGCAAGCGGTTTGGATAGGCGAATGCAGCGGATAATTAGAATTTGCCTGAAACTGGGCAGAAGACAAAATAATTACAGGATTGCACTTAAGTGTGCTTAAGACCGAAAATGCGAAAACCTTTCCCTGTCCTCTCTTATTCCTTCCATTTTTCATCTCTTAATTGTTTCATAATTTGTTTTTAGTATTTTTTTCATTATTTCTTTCTTACCTTTTAAGGTTATTTTTATGTTTGCCTTTATTTTTGTTTTTGATCATTTTGGTTTACATTTGTTAGTTTTTATTTTGGTTTTTATTTCATCGCATATATTCTGCTACTAAACTGTGGCCTAGTCAATTATTACCTTTTATTTTATTTACGATGCAACTTATGATTGGAAGATCATCCCCACAACGTAATGTCCGTCCCCGCAACTTCCTTCCACGCCACTCATGAGCCAAGAATGGCTTACTCCTTTAAAAAATGTTCTGGAAAAAAATGCATTCACTGGCGTGTACTTCGGATGCCGTGGCGGCTGCGGCAGGGAGCCAACATTCCCCCCCTCCCCGCCACCACCATATAATCGCAACAAAAAGATACAAAAATCAGTTCCACTTAGAGATGTCTAAGCGGGGCCCCTGGAGTACAAAGGTGGCTATATTTGGAGCAGCCTAAAATTGTTTTCAACTTCATCCTATAGGTTCCGTATTTTGTTGGCTTGGACATATTGAATAGAACATGTTTTCCCACAGCTAAACAATATCCGACAATATCTCGAGGTTTATGGATAGGACTAAGCGTTCAGAAGAACTTTTTGTTGGGATAGATGGTGCATTTTGTAACAAAAGAACTGTAGCGCAACCAAGACGAACACAAGAAAGGGGCACACAGGACTAGCGCTAAAGTCCTGTGTGCCCCTTTCTTGTGTTCGTCTTGGTTGCGCTACAGTTCTTTGGTGACTAACCGTTCAAGGCATACAAGGCACTGGCTTTGGTAAACGCTGATGTCGACGGTGAAATTGTCGTTGGGGCGACACATTCCCGGTTTAAATAGGACTAAAACGACGATGTTAACGAATAGATCCAAGTTTTTGTTTCAGTTGACCGCAGAATTGAATTTACGGAGCCAGTAAAGCTTCAAGAGTTAAGAAGAAGCGCTTAGAGTACTGCCAACGATAACGGGTTTGTGTGTGCAGAAACGACGGTTTGGAGTGTTACGGTAGATGGAATGAAACGGAAGCGGAAGTGTAGTGATCGAACGGAGATTTCTTTTTCCTTATGAAATCCACCGGTCTTTTTTCGAGTAGGACCACTACCAGCTAACGCTATAAAACTGTTTATAAACGACGGTGTGACGCACGCAGCAGCGCATACATGCGTCTGTTCTCCTTGCAAATGTCTGTTCTGGTTTCGGATAAACAGATAACGAAAAAAATCGATCCTAAGTGAACACTGCAGTCTTGAGCGAACAAAGGCTTGCGCTTATTTTTTTTTTAATGTCATCTGGAGGAAAAAAATTTTGGAAATAAAACTTTTCCCAATGGGATGACCGTGGTCTTTAACATATTTCCACGTAGCAGTTGGTGCTGGCAGTTCGCGTCTAGACGGCAGAGGAACGCCAACACCACGAAGCTCTGAGAAGATGCGAGAGCACCCCGACACGTCCAGAGCGGAACGTCAGTTTCTTCTTCAGAAGCGAACAACGTCGCGCACGAGCTGCGTGTCGAACAGTCGCCGAGCGGCTTTTGTTGTAGACGAGGCAATATTGTTACGGTGTGGGATGCCACGGGGTGGCCACGGGCCCGCCCAGAGAAATATAGCAGCAGTACGGAGGAGAGCCGGCGAAGCACGACCGGCGGCGGCCAAGCTTTTTCGTTCTATCTCCCTCGTGCTAGCGCCGCGCGCTCGCCGCTCGCGCTCGCTCTCCGCCTCTTCTTTTATTCCCGTATCACCTTTCCACCGGGGGAGGGGGGGGGGGCGGAGAAGTCAGGCCGTGCTTTGATGCAGGGTTTCCTGGGGCGATGCAATGTGGGCTCGCAGATAGGAAACGGTCACACTCTTCGTTGAATTCGAAGTGTGTGAGCTGGGCGAAGGTGTCTGCAGTCGCCGAAGAAGGTCCCACACCGGTTAGGCTAACTTCAGGGAGTTTTATGCATATTGAGCGGCGATCCGTTTATGGGACTGCATTGCGTGGGGAAGGCATGGAGCCAGCAGGCGACGACGGCACTGATGAGGACCCGGTAGCTAAGTCGGAGTCACCGCAGGCGCCGTAGACATATCGCTTCATGTTTGAAACATGCTCTGGGAAAATGTGGTGCACACCGCATGGTCGATGCTCTGGCAGGTCTTCGAGGCGGTATGTCACGGGGCCGAGTCGGGCAACGACACGGTAAGGGCCGCGGTATCGGGGCAAGAGCTTTGCGGCACGGCCAGTCGCACGGATGGTGCGGCGAACGAGGACCAAGTCACCGGGCCGGAAGGGGGGATGTGGTGGTGCTGCCGCGTTGGCCGCTTGCACACGCGCGTGAGCCGTGAGGAGGTTGCGCTGGGCGTCGAGGCGGGCGGAATGAAGTCGTTGAGCAGATTCAGTTGGTGACGCAGTAGGATGGGGAAGGCCCAACTGCGCGTCGAGAGGGATGGAGGGCGTTCTGCCATAGACGACTGAGAACGGCGTCACATGCGTTGTTTCTTGCGCTGCAGTGTTGACTGCAAAAGCTGCAGCAGAAACAAAACGATCCCAGTTTGTGTGGGACGGAGCGACGTAGGATGCGAGTATATCCGTGAGGGTACGGTTAACACGCTCCACGAGGCCATTGCACTGCGGATGATTGACGGATGTAGTGGAATGCGCAATGCCGAAGGAGCGGAGGGCTCGCTCGAATTCATGGGACATAAAGCAGCTCCCACGGTCCGTGATGAGGCGCCGGGGAACAGCCGTGCCGAAGAACGAGATGCTGTTCCACAAACGCGACGGCATGAGCGGACGACGTGTCTGGAACGGGCAGTGCTTCGACCCACTTGGAGAAGTAGTCGATCGCAACCAGAACATACCGGTTGCCGGCACGCGTCTTCGGAAACGGGCCCAAATGATCCAGTCCAACCAGCTCGAAAGGTGAACTTGGTGGCGAAAAAGCCTGCGGGGGTGGCTTGGTTACACCTGTGGACGGTTTTCTGTACTGGCATGTCTGGCAGGACGCCACGTGTTCCTTGACATCTCTGGACATATTAGGCCACCAAAACCGCTCCGACACTCGTGCGTAGGTCTTGCCGCGACCAAGGTGACCAGCCGTGGGAGCGTCGTGTAAGCCGCGCAAGATTTGCGACCGCAGTGTTGCCGGCACAACTGGCAACCAGACGGGTGGTCGACCACGGAGCCGCTTCACATGACACAAGAGGTCGTCCTTCATTCGATAGACCCGGCGTAGTTGGCGGAGGCCTGCGCCGGCGGCGGTGCCAAGGGAGTGGATTATGGCAGCAATGGCGGGATCTTGCGTTTGTGCAGTCCTCAGGTCCGTCAAAGCCGTCACGGAACAAGGGTGGCGAGAAAGGAAATCGGCATCTTGATGGGCAGAGCCGCGCCGATGCACTATTGTGAAATTGTACTCTTGAAGTTGCAGGGACCAGCGTGCAATCTTGGCATTCAAATGTTTGGCGGACTGCAGCCAAGTGAGAGCGCTATTGTCCGTGACTATGGTGAAGTGACGGCCGTACAGGTAGGGACGGAACTTCTCGACGGCCCAGACAACGGCGAGGCACTCGAGTTCTGAAGAGTGGCGGCGGCGCTCAACGTCGGAAAGCTGGCGGCTGGCATAAGCTAGGACTTTGTGGTCACCAGACTCGTCTTCTTGCAGGAGGACAGCGCCGAGCCCATCTTGGCTGGCATCCGTGTGGAGGACGATGGGGGCCGATTCGTCGTAATGGGCCAATGTAGGAGGCTCGAGGAGGGCGTGCTTGACGTCAAGAAACGCGAGCTGTTGGGCCTGCGTCCAACTCCACGGTGCATTCTTCTTCAGCAGGGCGGTCAATGGAGCGCTGCGCTTGGCAAAGTCCGGAATGAAACGACGGAAATACGAAGCAAATCCAAGGAAACTTTTGAGCTCCTTGGCGGTGGTGGGAGCTTCGTAAGCTGTAAGCGCTTTTAGCTTTTCAGGGTCGGGACGGATGCCATGCCGGCTCACAACGTGACCCAAGTACGTCACCTCCGCGAAACCGAAGAAACATTTTTTTGGTTTTAAGCGAAGCCCAGCAGAGGTAAGGGCTTCGAGGACGAGTTTGAGGCGTCTCTGGTGTTCTTCAAATGTAGCCGCGTAGACAATTACGTCATCCAGGTAGACCAACGCCATAGTCCACTTCAAATGGCCTAAGACTCGGTCCATGAGACGCTGGAAGGTGGCTGGAGCGTTCGAGAGACCGAAGGGCATACGGTTGAACTGGTAAAGGCCGTCGGGAGTCACGAAAGCCGTCTTTTCCGCATCATCGGGGTGAACAGGCACCTGCCAGTAGCCCGAGAGCAGATCTAGCGTGGAAAAATAACGGGCCCCCTTCAGGCGGTCAAGCGCATCGTCGAGGCGAGGCAGCGGGTACACGTCGCAATTAGTAATAGCATTTAGCTTCCGATAGTCAACGCAGAAGCGGAGTGTTCCATCCTTCTTGCGCACAAGGACGACAGGGGAGGACCAAGGGCTACAAGAAGGGGCAATGATTCCCTGGTCAAGCATGTCGCACACGTGCTGCTGGATGACTCTCCGTTCGGCTGGCGCTACACGGCGAGGTTGGTGATGAACGGGCCCGCGGTTTTCGGTGTTGATCCGGTGTTGAGCCCAGGAAGTGCACCCGAGTTCACCGGCGCTGAGAGCAAGGCAACTGCGATGCTCGAGCAGCAAGGTCTTCAGAGAGGCGAGCTCCGCGCAGGTCAGGCTGGGTCCAAAGTTAAATTCTTCCCATGATAGGATCGCCGGCGCTGGAGGGTGGCGAGGCGGGGCTTCAGGTTGCAGAGACGCCACTGGTGACCCGGGGTCCAAAACTGAGGCTGTACCCAATTGCGTGCCGGGAGTCAGCGCGAGAGGTACGCTGCTGATGTTGAGCATAAATACGTGGGCCTCTCCTTTGAGCACAGGCAGAAGGCTTCGAGGGGAGGTCATCTGACGGGCTGGAGCTGAACACCGGATGGGTTCGAACAGCACGTCTGCTGTGACCGGACTGTCAAGCTTGGCATACACCCACGTTGCCGCACCCGGTGGCAGGGTCACGGCGGACGCCACAGTCACGGTAGTGACGTCGAACGGCTTGACTCGACACGGCCACTTCGTCGCGAGGTCACGCAGAGATGCTGAGGCACGCTTGGTCGCCGACACCAGGGACTGCCACAGGGCGACACCGAGGCTGGAAACCCGGCTAAGCCAGCCCGGCCCACAGAGAGTTCGGCTCGCCCGTGGTTTGGTTCTAGTAAAATTAAGGACGACTCCGGCTTGCTGGCACCACCCGCACCCGAGGACCACTGGCCAAATAGGGCTGTCTGCGACAACAAACTCGGTGGAGATGGTATTTCCGAGTGCTGTCAGGTTGACGACGACACGTCCGACTTGCTCCACAGGGGTGCCGTTAAAAGCTAAGAGCCGGGTTTTGGCGGCTGGCAGAAGCAGGTGGGGCGCGTTAGCAACAAACGATTTGTGCAGTACATTGACAGCCGCTCCAGTGTCAACCAAGGCCTTTACGTGCCGGTCAAGCAGGGCGACGTCGACGAGCACGTAAGGAGCATCAGTGGTAATCGGAGCCGACGAAAGGAGGGGACGCGGAGAACGAAGGAGTGTGGGGACGGACTTTTCCGCCGGAACGTCCCGTTTCCCGACGTTGGAGGGCCGGCACAGTCCCTCGCGTAGTGTCCCCGCAGGCCGCAGCGGAAGCAGGTCATGCGGACGTCGTTACGCAGGCGTCGGATAGAGGCCGCAGTTGGGGCTGCGGACCGAGGAGCCTGCACCCGGACGCTGCGCTCGGCAGACGGTGGCGACCCCCGCGTGGCCAGCAAAGTCAATTCCGCCTCGATGGCGAGCGCCATGGCGGCGCGGACGGAATCAGGACGGCCAGAGCGGACCAAGCGCTGCACCTCGGGGAGTCGGATGGCGTCGACAAACGCCTCGGTGCCGACCAGGGCCACGGCGTTCTGAGGCGCTCCCGGCAGCGACTGCAGAGCCAGGCGCTCAATGGCGGCGGCGAGGTCCTGGTACGTCTCCCCGGGCTCTTGACGGCGGGCTCGCAGGCGGTGGTACTGCACACGGGGTTGACCTGAGGCACCATAGTGGTCGGCGAGGAGGCCCGCCAGAACAGTGTAAGAGCCCAGCTGGTCGGGCGGCACGTTCTGCAGCAGCTCGGTGGCGCGGCCCCTCAGTTTTGCAACGAGCATCCATGCCTTCATTTGCTCGTCCCAGCCTCTCGCCGCCGCAATACCGTCCAGCTGGATGCGGTAAGCATCCCACGAGATGGTGCCGTCAAATGTGGGCAATTCCACAACGTCCAACGAACACTGCGGCGAGGACGCACCCGCGCCGAGCACGCCATTGGCGGCCACGACCGCAGGCCCAGCGACGGCAGAGCCGTAAACAGCGGCGGCGGGGACGCCCAAAGGCACCTGACCTGTGCTCGGCTCGGCTGGCACCAGGCGACGGAGTTCGCGCCGGAGAGCTTCCATCTCCCCAGCCTGGGCAGTCAGACGGGCCTCCCATGCGTCCATCCGTTGGGTGACTGTATCCAGGAGGCGCTCAACACCGGCGTCCGGCTGCTGCGAAGAGCCGAGCCCCTCCGAGCGCCTAGGTCTAGCGGCGCCGGCCGCCGCGTCGTCGGCGCTATCGGCTGGTGGTGGACTCCTGTCGTCTGGCACGTCGGGTGCTTGATTCCGGGAGCGGGTGAGCGGCATGATCCCACCGCTGCCACCAAAATGTTACGGTGTGGGATGCCACGGGGTGGCCACGGGCCCGCCCAGAGAAATATAGCAGCAGTACGGAGGAGAGCCGGCGAAGCACGACCGGCGGCGGCCAAGCTTTTTCGTTCTATCTCCCTCGTGCTAGCGCCGCGCGCTCGCCGCTCGCGCTCGCTCTCCGCCTCTTCTTTTATTCCCGTATCAATATTTAGTAGTGAAACGACGCCAGTTGCAAAATGACACCTTGCTCCTCAACAGAAATAAAGCAGAGGTCAAAAAGCACCCCCCGTGGCGTCGACATTGAGCATCAACGCTGTTAGCAGTTTGAGATAATTTTTGTCCATCACCGTTAATTGATATAGTCGTCAATTTCCCAGCAGCCAAGTCTTTATAGTTCGCCTCTATCAACAAGCGGATCAGTGTTGTAAAAGGGTGCAACAATTTCTTCCTATTCTTAGAAAATCTTCGTAAACTCTAGCTAGGAGCCTTAGATAAAACTAGGAGCATTTTGAAGCTTTTGAATACTAGAGAGCAGATTGAAGCACTGGAGTTGGTGAATAGCGAAAACACTTTTGGTTGATTTTCAGTATAATGACCCTTTTACTGAGGTGGGAAAAAGCTGCAGCCGGAGAAGCACTGAATGTGGATATTTGGCTGCTAAAAAAGGGAGAAATAAAAGGATCAAATGAATTAAAGCCGTAATGCACCAGAACTTTATGTCTACAAAGAATCCAGACGAATTGCTAACACAACAGTCCGTTTGAAAAATAGTCTTGTAGAAGTACACACCATTTATGAACTCAAAGAAAGATCCGAAAATGAGGCATTTCGCGAACAACTAATTTGTGGTGGGACGAAACAAATACAGATACCAGGCCTTGTTTATTTTTTAATGAATATTTTCTTTTACCACGACGCGCGTGCGTCCTTATTTGCTGTTCGCTGTACCTGTTGGTGTGTCTTGTAAAGGGCTGTCCTTGACTGGTGTACAAAGTTGGTGACGTCGTATAACTAGTTTACTCTTAAAGTGTCTACTCGCGACAAGATGAGGCCCTTACATGTACACAAAACATCATAGAGCGCGACAGACACAAGGACGATGTAGAAGCCGCCGCTCCTAGTTCGTATATATAAAGTTCCCAGTTCCTATATATAAAGGAGTTCATATTTGTTGTAATATGCGTATATATATATATATATATATATATATATATATATATATATATATATATATATATATATATATATATATATAAATATATATATATATATAGCGTACGACATCGACTATACCAATCTTTTCAGTACGGGAACACGGTCGGCCGTCTGCAGTATCGCTGTAATTCGCCCATGTTCCAAGTTAAAAGCCAGCCGCATCTAAACCCCCTTCGCTTACGTCACTGCCAGCGTCTGCGAAATGATACGATGCCTTTTGAATGGATGTTTTGCATGGAACGAGTACTAAGCAAACTTAACAGAATGAACGCTAATTTTGGTTGCAGTCAGCCTAATAATGAGGCTGGCTTCTCAAGATATAGTTTATAATGAACTGAATTTCCGCCATTAGTTGGGTTAACGAAATGCATCGATTGTAAGGACGACCAATACGGAAGCTTCAAGAAATACGACAATTCCGATGGTTTACTACACACAACATCTTTAATAGAGGCACTGCGAAAGCAAGCTGCACTGTAAGCCCACTTGTTTATGCTGCAAAACACGCTTTAAACAGAAAGCAATATAAAAAAGCACAGTCGTCCATATGAGCAGTTAAAAGACTTTTTATGGAAAAGCTCCCTTTGACGGAGTTATAAATTTCAGTAATCCTTTTCGGAGGTTCTATTCCACCAGAAATAACATTATTCATGGTCATTTTTCATACCTTTAGGTTTCTTACTATTTATTGTCTGAATGGGCACAGTTCAAATGGAGCCTTTCAAAAAAAATATTGGCAAACAATAGTTTTTTGTCGATTTAAGAAAAAATTATAGTTAATTGTTGCTTTAACGCCCTAAACGTCATTGAACTGTAACAGACCCTTGGGGACGGTTGTGAACAAATTTAAACGCCTCCGTTCTTTAACGCGAGCTGGAATCGCACAGTACACGGCTTTTCATTTTTTTCGCCTCCATCTAAATAGCGTCACCTTATGTTCAACAGCAGAACGCTAAAGTCTGTGCCAGCTCGACGGGTAGACAAAATAATAGTATTGAGGACAATGTGGAGGCAACGCTCCTGCTTGGGCGTAACGGAATGAGAAAGTATACATCCTTTTCTAGACAAAATTTCGATTACCCTTGTGGTTCTTTAATGCATCCCAGTAATATGCTCGGCCACGTCTTAATTGCCCACAAGGTCTCAGAGCAAAATGAAAGCATTAGAGTTTGCGGTCATTAGTTGCAGCGATGAGGTTCGTACACCGTGTCGACATGGTAGCTTCAATATTATTCTAAGAAGTATTACACTTCTAAATTGTTGGTATCACACGAGCGTCGACCGTTCGCCGGATCAGCGGCCTATGACGCAGCGAATAGCAAAACTGTTAGATGGCGCACGCACACGAAGCATAAGGCTGGGCGACCGTAAGCTGCTAATAAGGTGTTTAAGTGGGCGCTTAGCTCTGATTCTTTCCTTCGCTTATTGCGTTGCTTGGCATGTTCAGTGGCAGACACGTGGCGTTAACTGCTAGCCGATTGCTCAATATCTCCCGAGGATCTCGCTATCAGAATTTTGCTGTTTTTATATTAAAGACTCAGCATAGCTCACTCCGCGATTCACTACGGAAAACCTGTTCCTCGGGGCGCCAGCTAAGCACGCGCAGGTGGCCTTGAGAGGCGCACTCTTGCGCACTGCTACGACTCGATAGGAGAAGCTCAATTTCCGTACCAGCGGAACGTGGTAGCGAATTTCGCTGGGCTAGATATACTTTAGAGCGAAAACACTACTTAACGACCAAAGCTGCAAAAGTTGTTTCACCGGTGAAGCCTGACCTTGAATTGATTTTGTGCGCCTAAATAAAGTAAATAAAATAAATACTGCCGCGACTGGGCTTCGAATCTTCGCCGGCGCTAAGAGATCAGCTTCGGTGGCCAGTGCACGAGAGCATTATGCTATTGCCGCAGCCGGTAACACCTTGTGCTGGACTGAACACACACTCCCGCTGCGCATTGCACGACGTCGCCTTCGTCAACAACACTACTATCGAACTAATATCGTCGCCAGACCTACCGACGACCCAGCAAGGCAAAGCAAAATCATGATCCAAAGAGGCTAAATACCTGCTTTCGCACATCTACAGAATTTAACTACGTTAATACCCTTCGACTTTGTTTTGAGATGTTTACGGTATATGGCCTGGCTGTAGTTCGAGATAACGGCAAGATAAAATACAAAGAAAAATTAATATCAAATACTTCTAATTATTTGTAAATGGTACCAAACTTCAAATAATATCGAGAGTTTGGCAGCGGGAATGCCCAAAAGTGCCATAAGAGTAAGAAAAAATCTGCGGGCAGCGCATAGCTTTAGGAAAAGGCTAGGAAACGTTGGCCGGCCTGGCCTGCGCATTGGGCCCATTCGGCAACTCTCAGCGAGTTGACCGATTCTCACCGACATAGAGCGCTGATCAAGCAAACAGTCGACGCTAGCCTGATATTACTGAAGAATTGGAAGACTAAATTTCTCTGTACAGGTGCTGAGAGGAGTAAATGGAAGTTTTGGCAGCGGGCTCCAGCGTCAGTGTTTTCTAACGCAGGCTCGCATGACCGATTAGCTCGGTCGCCTGGAGGCCCCCACGTGCTATCAGCAGACCCTTATCTCCTCTGTCCGGCTATCACTCTGGGCAGTTCGAAAGGGGTGCTTATTGCGTTTAAATTTCAACACCAGATATTTCTTTGGGCTTAGCAGCGATGCGTTTAAAGGGGTCTGCAGCCGGCGCGTGCGGCCTTTGGCAATGAGCATCGCCACGACGGCCTGCCTTCTTTGCATACTTTACTCGTGATGCTGCTATAAGCAGCCTGCCTCGGGGCGCCACTTCTTGTGCTGCAGTGGAAATTCTTCATTTTGGCTTCTCGGGCAGCAGCCGCGATCAAGACGAAATCCTTCATTCGATGGTGACATAAAGAACATGAGGACGCGCATTGAGTGCTCTAAATGTTGTGTAATGCGCAGGCCGCATTGCGACTTGACACGGTTTGGTCGTTACTACAGCGAGGCTAGCTGGCAGTTTTCACAGCCTCACAGATGCAACAGTGTTGTCGCAGAGAGACAAAAGACGTTTGTTTGAAATAAAGGTTACAGGGTACATTGAACTAAAATATCGCATTTATGAACAATTACAGCAAAAAGAAGCGACACCGAATAAAATGTATAGCCAGACTGCCATTTCCGCGCTCTGGAATGCAAGAGTTATGAGGCCTAGTGGGAATTTTGATTGCAAAATGGAAACGCCAATATTAACAGGGCCTTACATTCTCTCGAAAATAATTTCTTCTAAGTAGGTGTTATAAGAAAAATTTGACAATTGTCGAGCAATCTCTAGAAACAAATAATATCACGAACAAAACGGTCTGCACACTATGTAAACATTAAAACGCTCATAGCAGGTTCTCAGGTTATTTTTGTCGCCATCGAATGAACGATTCCGTTCCTCAGCGCGTATGTCTGCTTATGTGGCGGAAGGCGAATACATATTGTTTTTGCATTACATCTTGACTCCCTGTTAACTTTAGTCATCTGACTATAATGCCATCTCGCTTTTTTTGCATGTCATCCGTACATGAAGGGACTACTCCTTGCCACGCGACTAGTATGACGTTTAGGAGAGCAGAAAGTTGGGCGAGTTGGTTGAAATGCATACTGAAGAAGTTGGCGCGGAAAAACGAGGACAAGCGAGACAAACAAAGACGAGCGCTACTCACAACTGAAGGTTTATTCCAGACAATGCTCGAATAAATAGTGAAACCAACAAGAACAAAAACAAACAAACGTCATGAACACCACAAGTTACTCCGTGAATCTCAATGATTTGGTTAGGAACAGATACTCCCTATCAGAGAAGCGGACGGAAGTCTGACTAATGCACTTATCGCCACTGATGCGCATATGAAAGGCTTCCATGAGCTCCCGCGTGAGTTGCTCCCTGTGCCTGAATAGGATCGTCGTTTTTTCAAAAAGCGGTTTACACTGGATTTTCTTTTCCTTGTCGTTTGTAATGCACGTGCGGCAATGTTTAGGGAGGTTATCAAGAGAATCTCCCCCAAGCAATCTTCGGTGCTCTCCTAATCTCTCGTTGACGCATCGTCCAGTTTGGCCGATGTATAGAGCGCCACACGACAACGGCAATCTGTACACAACCCCCCTGGCACAGGTAACGAACGGGGCTTTGTGTTTGATGTTGCATTCATTTCTCGTTTTTCTTGTTTTTCGTACCATTCTTACGCCTCCTTCTTCCATCCGTTTGTGCACCTGTGAACAGATTGCTCCCAACTTCCGAGGGGCGGAAAACACAATCGGAATTTGATAACGCCCGGCAACATTTTTCAGTCCATGCGCCAATCTGTGCACATATGGTATGACTGCAAAATTTTTTTGACGCTCTTTTTCCCGGATGTTTAGGTCGCGACCCATCCTTGACCCACCTTACCCATCTTCCACAAGCTTCCACAATTATATGCTGAGGGTACCCGCTTTCTTTCAGCCTCTTCACCTGGGACTCGACGCTTTCCTTGATAGCATGTGAGCAAGACTTGGTGATGGCCGCTTTTAGACAGGAAGTGACTATCCCGTTCTTTATGACTTTGGAGTGACCAGAAGAATAATCAAGCAACGCTTTTTTGGCCCTAGGGTGGTATGCCCAACAAACATGTTTGGGGCGAAAATGCAAAGACAGATCTAGGAACTGGAGCCTTCCATCTCTTGGTACTTCTACTGTGAAATTGAGACCAGGGCCGCACTCCTTAAAACGTTTTAGCACATTGACGACGGTGCGTTGCAGGTTGGGTTCAGAAGACAACACTAAGTAGTCATCAACATACCTACATGCCTTCCAAATTATCCCTCCTGATTTCTTTTCTATGGCTCTGTCCACCTTAGCCAGAAAAATGTTGCTAAGGATGGGGGCTATGCGAGACCCGATACAAACACCAGTTCGCTGTACGAAAAATTTCCCGCTCCACCCTATGACCGTTGATTTGAGATAAAACGTGAGTATCTCCAAAAAAGACCCAACAGATACACCACATCGGGACACGAATGCGGCCTCGTCGTTGTGCTCCATAATGCATTCCTGGACACTTTTTATCATCTCGTTACTTGGCATTGAATAGTACAAGTCCTCAATGTCCACGCTGAAAGAGGTACACTGTCCTGGGTTGCTGTTGCTGAGTAGACTCACCACTGCCTCAGAATTTGCCACCATGAAAGGGTCCTCCACGCTTAGGCTTCCCAGATGTTTCTGAAGGTACATGGCCATCAGTAATTGCCACGTGTTCCGCTCGGACACGATTGCCCGGAACGGAATTCCTTCCTTGTGGGTTTTTGCCGTAAAAAATGCGGCTAGATGAGGGTCTTGAGCTTTCTTGATGCCATTTGCTAGTTTCTCCAGGTTGTGGCGGAGCGCCAAAGCCATAGCTTCTTCCTTTATCTTCTTCTCCTTGAAGTCGATCTCTCTGAAGTTCTTCGCGATGGCTGCCTCGGCTTTCTCCGCGAACATTCCTTCAGGAATCAACACGAACCCCCCTAGCTTATCCGCACATAGTGCTCGCAGCCCGGCAGATGTCAAGAAGTCGACAACCCCAGCAGTGCTCCAACGGTTTTCTTTTTCTTTCTTATTCTCATGGGTCCTTGCTACCACGTCGACGCATTCCCATGAGAATAAGAAAGAAAAAGAAAACCGTTGGAGCACTGCTGGGGTTGTCGACTTCTTGACATCTGCCGGGCTGCGAGCACTATGTGCGGATAAGCTAGGGGGGTTCGTGTTGATTCCTGAAGGAATGTTCGCGGAGAAAGCCGAGGCAGCCATCGCGAAGAACTTCAGAGAGATCGACTTCAAGGAGAAGAAGATAAAGGAAGAAGCTATGGCATTGGCGCTCCGCCACAACCTGGAGAAACTAGCAAATGGCATCAAGAAAGCTCAAGACCCTCATCTAGCCGCATTTTTTACGGCAAAAACCCACAAGGAAGGAATTCCGTTCCGGGCAATCGTGTCCGAGCGGAACACGTGGCAATAACTGATGGCCATGTACCTTCAGAAACATCTGGGAAGCCTAAGCGTGGAGGACCCTTTCATGGTGGCAAATTCTGAGGCAGTGGTGAGTCTACTCAGCAACAGCAACCCAGGACAGTGTACCTCTTTCAGCGTGGACATTGAGGACTTGTACTATTCAATGCCAAGTAACGAGATGATAAAAAGTGTCCAGGAATGCATTATGGAGCACAACGACGAGGCCGCATTCGTGTCCCGATGTGGTGTATCTGTTGGGTCTTTTTTGGAGATACTCACGTTTTATCTCAAATCAACGGTCATAGGGTGGAGCGGGAAATTTTTCGTACAGCGAACTGGTGTTTGTATCGGGTCCCGCATAGCCCCCATCCTTAGCAACATTTTTCTGGCTAAGGTGGACAGAGCCATAGAAAAGAAATCAGGAGGGATAATTTGGGAGGCATGTAGGTATGTTGATGACTACTTAGTGTTGTCTTCTGAACCCAACCTGCAACGCACCGTCGTCAATGTGCTAAAACGTTTTAAGGAGTGCGGCCCTGGTCTCAATTTCACAGTAGAAGTACCAAGAGATGGAAGGCTCCAGTTCCTAGATCTGTCTTTGCATTTTCGCCCCAAACATGTTTGTTGGGCATACCACCCTAGGGCCAAAAAAGCGTTGCTTGATTATTCTTGTGGTCACTCCAAAGTCATAAAGAACGGGATAGTCACTTCCTGTCTAAAAGCGGCCATCACCAAGTCTTGCTCACATGCTATCAAGGAAAGCGTCGAGTCCCAGGTGAAGAGGCTGAAAGAAAGCGGGTACCCTCAGCATATAATTGTGGAAGCTTGAGGAAGATGGGTAAGGTGGGTCAAGGATGGGTCGCGACCTAAACTCCGGGAAAAAGAGCGTCAAAAAAATTTTGCAGTCATACCATATGTGCACAGATTGGCGCATGGACTGAAAAATGTTGCCGGGCGTTATCAAATTCCGATTGTGTTTTCCGCCCCTCGGAAGTTGGGAGCAATCTGTTCACAGGTGCACAAACGGATGGAAGAAGGAGGCGTAAGAATGGTACGAAAAACAAGAAAAACAAGAAATGAATGCAACATCAAACACAAAGCCCCGTTCGTTACCTGTGCCAGGGGGGTTGTGTACAGATTGCCGTTGTCGTGTGGCGCTCTATACATCGGCCAAACTGGACGATGCGTCAACGAGAGATTAGGAGAGCACCGAAGATTGCTTGGGGGAGATTCTCTTGATAACCTCCCTAAACATTGCCGCACGTGCATTACAAACGACAAGGAAAAGAAAATCCAGTGTAAACCGCTTTTTGAAAAAACGACGATCCTATTCAGGCACAGGGAGCAACTCGCGCGGGAGCTCATGGAAGCCTTTCATATGCGCATCAGTGGCGATAAGTGCATTAGTCAGACTTCCGTCCGCTTCTCTGATAGGGAGTATCTGTTCCTAACCAAATCATTGAGATTCACGGAGTAACTTGTGGTGCTCATGACGTTTGTTTGTTTTTGTTCTTGTTGGTTTCACTATTTATTCGAGCATTGTCTGGAATAAACCTTCAGTTGTGAGTAGCGCTCGTCTTTGTTTGTCTCGCTTGTCCTCGTTTTTCCGCGCCAACTTCTTCAGTAGTATGACGTCTCATGTTCTGGACATCGATTTTGGTCTAAATCGGTCAAGATAAAATTAGGGGGGTTTGGGACACGGGCTAGATTTTGGTAATGACCCGGGCCACATTTGGAGGTCGCCATCGTGACAGGCGCGCTCAATTACGGTTCGATAGCGATTTTGGTACAAATCGTCCGAGGTCAAAATTCGAGGGTTACTCGCACCAAATTTTCGGAAATGACCAGGGCCAAACTTGAAAGCCGCCATCGTGTCGCGCACGCTGAATAAGTACTAGAAATAAATTTTGGTCCGAATTGTCTAACGTAAAATTTTGTGCGTTGCGCGTGCCAAATTTTTGGGTCTCGTTATGGCATTCTACACGGTCGTTACCCTGTTCCTAGCGTACATTGACACATTTTTACTGATTATGAGGTCTCGTGACATGGTGTCACTTTGGGCAGCGGTGGTCAAGAGGTTGAGCATCCGCCTTGCATGCGGGAGGTGCGGGGTTCGATCTCCATTCCCGCCGGGTACTCAGCGGTGATATAGTGGGTACAAGTTTTCCCCTGGTCTGGTACTTTGCTTCTTTAGGGTGAAATTCTTGGGAAATGGATCTTTGACCCCACCTTGAGAAATGGAAATACCTTGTGCCATGGCTCTCTGTGGCCGTAGGTGCCCTTGCGCCATAAAAACCCACAATAATCAATTATAAAGCTTTGGGTGGGCATGTTCTGGGGGCATAATACGAGGACAACTTCCGGTGACAAGATGGTTTAAGGTTTATGTGGGTGCAACGTCACAAAGCGACTCAGGCTAAGAGGGACGCCATAGTGAAGGGCTCCGGAAATTTCAACCGCCTGGGGTTCTTTAACGTGCACTGACATCGCGCAGTACACGGGCGTCTAGAATTTCGGCGCCATCGAAATTCGACCGCCGCGGCCGGGATCGAGCCCGCGTCTTTCGGGTCAATAGCCGAGCACCATAACCACTGAGCCACCGCGGCGGCGGTGACATTATGTGTGAACTTCCGGTGACTAGCTGTGTGGGCAACATTTGGTGACTAGTTGTGTGGGCAACCTATAGTGACTAGTTGTGTGGGCAACCTTTGGTGACTAGTTGTGTGGGCAACCTTTGGTGACTAGTTGTGTGGGCAACCTTTGGTGACTAGTTGTGTGGGCAGCCTTTGGTGACTAGTTGTGTGGGCAGCCTTTGGTGACTAGTTGTGTGGGCAACCTTTGGTGACTAGTTGTGTGGGCAACCTTTGGTGACTAGTTGTGTTGGCTGCTTTTGGTGACTAGCTGTGTGGGCTGCTTTTGGTGTCGCTATCTGCGGACAACTTCCGGTGACACGATCTGCGGACAACTTCCGTTGGCACGATCTGCGGACAACTTCCGGTGAGAGCTTTCGCTTCTCGAGGACCATATAATGATTCCACGTTAATAATAAAACAACGCGCCCCGATACTCTGCTCATGACAGCATCAAGATTGAACTAAATAATCAAGGCTGGCCGTCGCGGCGTGTGGTCATTGCTGGAGGGCACACACGCCAGCTGCCAATCCGCTTCAAATAGCGCGAACCGCACTTCAAATGCATCCCAGCCAGAGCGAAATAAATTCCTCGAGCTTCAGTTTAGAAATCAACAAGCACCCGTTCGAGCCGCCGTGCGTGAACACCGGACGCGCAAAATAACGACCTGTTAAAGCCTGTGCCGCTTCCTGGCACACCGAGATAATCACTCGCACCATCGTGATAAAAAGAAGCCGCGAAAAGTGGAAAGCGTGGATCCCGCACAATCAGCGCAGCCTAGTGTCGGCCCGCTAGTCCGAGGACCCGTTTCCAACTCCGATATGCCTTCATGTAGCTAGGTAAATGGCGCTTTCAGTCGGCGCCGCCGTAGCTCTAGAAACTTGTGCCGGCCGGTGCTAGCGCATTGCGAGCGTGTTCCGAGTATAGGACTTGACTAGCGGGGCGATAAGCTTTCTTAGCCGTTATGCCCAGCAAGTAAGATTGCCGCTTAAGATAACTGAAGGGTGAAGTACGCGCCCGATCGTTACTGGTCTCTAGGTCCGCATCGAAAATATAATAACTGCAAGAAATAAAAACTGATTGGAAGTGGTGCTGCGCATGCTAATTCTATTCTGTGGCGCAGGAGCTAAGCCACCGGCTTGAGTCTCTTTAGCTTGAAAGTTATGCCACGAGTGCCCAAGAAATTCCATCAATTTCCCCAGAGAAATTCTCCTTAGAATAATTGCGGAGATTACCGGAACACCACTTTCGGCAGTCAACAGAGTTTTGAAAGCCTAGACAACTGAAGCTACAGACTCTCGGGCCTTCCTCACGGTTCGCGGCCACATTCCATGGTCGTGGAGGACCTACTGATAACTGCGGCCACCTAGACACCCTTTTTTTATCAGCCGAGCAGATCAATAACGATCTAGGGCTAAACGTTGATGTTCAAGTGGTTCGACAGTCCCTGCTCGAAGCGGGCCTTCAAAGCACGACCGCCGCAAGAAAGCCTTTGATTTTAGATCACCATAAAGCCGCCATCTAGAATTCGCACAATCGCATAAGGACGGGACTGTGGAGGATGAGACCAGGTGGTGTTAACAGATGAGAGCACTTTTACCATGAAGGGACACGCCATACTGAAAGTGTGGCGTCAATGCAACCATCGGTAAGCCTTTGAACAAGAAAGTTCTTGAATTGCGATGGTCTTTATAAAGATGTGATCCTGAATCTGTTTGGTTAGTGCTTCTATAGTGAGAGCAGTATCAAATTTTAACTAAAGTAAACCGACGACGATTGTTGCATGAGAGCGCGACTTCCATGTGTTTATGGGATGTAATATATAATTTCAGCGTTTTAAAGTCAGAAACGTGCTCTCCTGTTAACTTGACTTGTTTTCGGTTGCTGCATGCCATGAATTAATGGCTCGAGGTGCATTCTAAGCGAAGCAATAAAAGTCATGGTACTGTAACCGCGCGGTAGTTGTTTTAGTTAGTGCCAGGTTACTACTTAGCTAAAATATACAAAAAAAGTGTTTAGGTGCATCAGCTATTGGGTTAAGCGCATTATACGGC
Source organism: Amblyomma americanum (assembly GCA_030143305.2). NCBI lineage: Eukaryota > Metazoa > Arthropoda > Arachnida > Ixodida > Ixodidae > Amblyomma > Amblyomma americanum. The sequence continues at coordinate 18,331 of JARKHS020008914.1, read as the reverse complement.
TTCGAACTGCGTAAACGGGCTCTTAACTTTTTCCTTTACTTTATGCAGCCTTGAGCCCACCTGCTTTAAGCAGACCAAGCCTCAGCGGGCGCTGCCCCGTGAATGTGTGGGGAGCCATCACAGCCGATGGTTTGGATCCCCTTATACGGCTGTATGAACGATTCACAGCAGCAGAGCACTGTAATGAAATCGAGAAGGTTGCCCTGCCCTATGCTTTGGATGATCATTCAAGTATAAACTGTTTTATTATAAGTACGACCTTTCTCCTATCCATACTTCACGTTCCGTGGAAGACTTGCTAGAGAAAATTGGCGTCCGTAAAGTTTCGTGGCCAGCAAAAGGGGCACACATAAATCGATTTGAAAATGTCTGGGGAATTAAGAAATCACGCTTTTCACGACTGCGGCTCCATAAAATGAACCAGAACTCCTTTCCAGCTGCTGTTCACGGTGAGTGGGACAGGCTTCGCGGCACTGAGCTTTCCACAGAACAGTTGGCCGCTATGTTAAGGCGCATGGAATCCGTCATTCTTGCCGAAGGAAACGTTACCAAATATTAACTAATGCAAAATATGTTTTTTGTGTAGTTCTTCCTTCCGAGAAGTTCAAATTTTGTGCCAGCTTCAGCGTTTGCTAGAATTGCTCTCCATATCTTTCTTAGACCAATAAATCTGCTATGCTCTGCAAGACATTGACAATTCAGTTCTTTTATGCACAAATCATCGTCACAGCATGAAAGCTTGCCGGGGTTAATGACAAGTAAAGCTTACCATCCACCGGTAACGCTTCACAGAACACACACGCGGGGAGAGCGCCGCCCGGAAGAAGATTCAAGCGCTACGGCGGCGCCGACTGAAAGCGCCAATTTGCCTAGCGACACCAAGGCATATCGGAGTTTGACACGGATCCTCGGACTAAGCGGGCTTATCCTAGGCGGCGCTAATTGCGCGGAAAGCCCCGCTTTCCGCTGTTCGCGTTTCTTTTGATCGCGATGGTGCAAGCCGACGTTACAAAGTCCTGCGATACGGCTTGCCACGTTGTGCCTTTTATTTACTTCTGACAGCACCTACACATTTCTTTCGACCACCAGAGTTGATGAAAATAATATTTTGTTTTGCCGCAAATTTTTTTTTCAGTACTCTATAAACCAAAATGCATTTATATTTATCTTGTGCGCAATTTCATAAAAGGAGCCCTGGAAAAGACGCTGTCTTCGAGCGTAGCATTTGCACGGGCCGGAACGTTTAGAACAGACTACCCAAACCACAATGGCAGTCGGGATTCGAAGAGGCAGCGCGGTTCTTGCCGCCGGGTAGCGGAGTGGTTGTGGTGCTCGGCTGCGGATCCAATAAACGCGGGCTTGGTCTCGGCCGCGGCGGTGGCATTTCTTTAGAGCTGCAATGCTAGAGACCTGTGTACCGTGCGATGTAAGCCCACATTAAAGAACAACAGGTGGTCGAATTTAGCCCCAGTCCTTCATTACGGCGTCTCATATTCTGAGTCGCTTTGGGACGTAAACCCGCCAAACCGTAAACTTAAACCACCACACCGCACGGCAGCTGTTTTCAAAATATAGCGCACACGAACCAGAGAAGAACCAACACAATGGCAATCTAAGTACAGCAGCGTTTTGGCTTACCGTTTAGTGCAGAAAACATCCAGGCTAAGCGTCGAAGTAACAGCTACAGCTGCGCTTGTCTGCTAGTTGCGGTGGCACGGTGTTCTTTAGTGCGAGGAAGGAAGCGTCGGCCCCGCAGCCATGCGGAAAATGAAGCACGTCCCCAGTGAGCATCAAATGAACTTTGATTCATGTGGCTATTAAAATGGATACTGCTATCTAGTAGGCAGGGTAACGTTAGAACCCAGGATGATTTGTAATTTGATTCTGCCGCAGCGGCCACTCAAGAATCGCATATTTCTGGTGATACGTACGGACAAGTTTACAGTTACATGATGATAGCGTCCACACAGATCAGTACACTCGAAACTCATATCAGCAGTACTGAGCATCGCACAAGGAAATTTTACTTGGATGTAATAATCGATAACCGCCATAGGTGGCGCTTTTGCAAATAGCTGATAAAATGATGATAATGATAAAATGATAATAAATGGATAAAATGATGATAATAGATGAGTAAAATTTCATAAGTCATGGCTAGGTGGCTTGAGCCACCGCCCGATTTAAAGGGTTCAGCCGTATCCATCCATCCATCCATCCATCGATCTTTCCACAACCCTTGAGCGACGACCGTCCTGCCACAATTCGGTCTCCATGATTATCTTGCAAACAGTGTAAAGTATAGTGCAAATAAATAGTAACATTGCTCCACTCGACAACGACGATGCTTGGCGCGTACAGCGTCACATTTCTGTTAATTTGATAGATGTAGAGATTGGGTCGTGGCGGCATTGAAATATTTTGACCTACAGTGGTGAGCGCGAACGTGTGAACCCAGCGATGAAGCTTATGTTTTTACCATCCGTTATTTTTAGATCCCACTGTTCACGTCATATGCAGATATTCCAAGCAAGCAGTGTGAGCCTTTTCTACGCTTGCAACTCGGCGGCGGATTTACGTGTGCTCATCTTCATTACGTCATGTTACTGCCGCAGAAATAAATGCATTGCCCTTGCTCCGCTTCGACCCTTGCATATAACCCATCCTGGTGACTTTCCTACTACAGGCAATTACACATTACGCCATTGCCCTCGTTATTTCATTGCTACATTTTCAACCGCGAATAAGCACTACGTCCTTATCCTAGGGTAGTGAGATCAGCAGAGAACCGCCGGCCATCTTATGCAATATATAAATGTAGATTGAGCAAAGCGAATCACTGGTATAATAAAGGATATGGGTACAATATATGACAGCAACAGCAATAGAACTCATAATAAACTGCACATCTCCAAACAAAAACTTTAATTTAAATCCCAACGTTTCGAAGCCGGCACGGCTCCTTCATCAGGGGTGATTGAGGGCAATGGCTAGCGTCTAGCGTAGTATGGAGGGGAGGAGGGGGTCGAAAGAACGAAAGCTGTGATGCAAAATGTAAGGGGAGGTGGAGGAGGGAGGTTTAAGGCTGTTAGTCACGCTGTCGCACTCTGGGGAGGCGGTCAATGGCGACTTTTTTTCTTCTAGTTGCAGAGCGCAGTCCCTGGGCATATACTGAGGGCAGGTTTCCTTTTGTGCGGTTGGTGTTGTTCGGGGCGGTTTGGATGCGCCAGGATTCGAAAAGATACCTTTTGCTGGAATGCTATGGAGACGTAGGCCACCCAAATACCTTGGAGTAGCTTTGAGTACCTATAATCATATTGCACAATACTGCAAAGACCGCGGGCCACCTCTGTGGCGCTATGCTTAGACTTTTGTTCCCCATGGTCTCTCAATATTTGGCAAGTCAACCGCTTGTCATCTGTTTCTCGCAACAAAAATCTATTATGTACTAAACATTGTTCAGCGCACAAGATTTTATATGCATCGTTTTCACAGAGTTTTTGCTATTCTTATGTGGGATTTGTGTTTTGAACATACCAGGTGTTACGAGGAAGACTTTATGTAATTTTCATAAATATGCTTTTTGGGCTAGACATGTGGCTTTTCCGGCACATTTCAGTAGAACAAAATTCAGTGTTAAATAATCTATTGTCTTTTTGGCGTGTGACAGCTATATTTAGGCTCATCATAACATCATTTATCTCTTTGCAGGGTCGACACATCGTTAGGTCATCGTGCAAGAGCTGGACGAGGAATTTGTTTGACTGCAGCAGTCCTCTTGCAAGAGGAGTGCGACGATTACATCTGATTAGACTGAACAGTTCACTGGAGGATAGCTCTGTTAAGGACTCTATGGATGCCTTAGGCGTGCCACATCAGCTTGCCGAGCTGCGTTGGCCGAGCTTAATCATCGGCACGCAGCCAACTTGAAAACAAATTATTTTCCCAGAGCTTCTGCCATCGCGGTCTTGGGTCCTCCTTTACATTAATTTTCAGGATGGCTGGGGTTAACGGTACATCCACAGTTCCAGTCATTGGCCAGTGATTTGTCATGTTGCATGGGCCCGCTTTCGAAAGCAGGATACCAGTGTTTGAAAGCTGAATACGATTGTTCGAAAGCTGGATGTCAGTGTTCAAGAGCTTAAAAGCCATTCCGAGGCTTTTACTGGCTCAAATCGCGGAACGAACACCAGGCCTGCGTTGGCCGCTCGATCGGCCGAACGTTGGGCAAAAACAAAATGTTTTGTGGAGTTTAGGGCGAAACTTTAATGCCTCTCGAACATTGCTCTGCTTCTGCTGCACTCGGTGGCGAGTGTCCGAGCACCGAATTAGTAGCGTAGTTGCGATAGGAGATCAAGCATCGAAGGGGGTGCGGTGGTTTGGCAACGACTTTCATCTTTGTAATTGTCAGCGAGAACTTTTGAGCAGGGATGTACTGTTCACGCTCGGGGTGTTCCTTGTTTCTGTGTTCGAATACGTCAAAATACGCGCGGCTACCCAACTTTAGTTCGCCTCGGAGCTCCTAAGTTTAGTTAAATACGGCTAGTCCGCGAATCTGCGCTATCATGACGGCGGCTGGGGAGGCAGTAAACATTATAGGAGCCTGAAAAAAAATGTTTTGCAAGACCGACGTTTGGTCTAAACGGAAAGGAAATTAACAGCGACTTAAAATTAAGTGAAAAAATGTTCTAGCATAGCTTCAGGGGAGATGTGTTTTCATTACTCTTATCATTAATTGACTTATTTAGAAACCACTTCAGACAGAACCGACCTTATTTAGCATTGATTGTACGTAGTTAGCGTGGGGACATTGACATCAAAAGAGTTGTCTTTTGGGGGAGAAGGGGCTAATTTCGTCATGCTTGTATGCGAGTCACTTTTCAAACATTTTTATTTTGTTGCTTACTTTTTTGTTCTAAATGAGCAGCTAAGCATTCGCTCAAAGTTGTGCGCATGCAACGCGCCTCGTCACAGGGGTAGATAAAAGACGCCATCACAAGCTATCACCAGTGTACTTCTGTTAACACGATACAGAATAAAACTTCTTTGCATCATATTTATTTACTTATTTAATTTTCAGTTCTCACATTCTCCCCTGAGACCGTAGCGGGTGGGCGAACAACAATGAGGAACATGGTAAATTCAAGCAGTGCACTAGTGAGTAACATGACAGAAAATCAAGCAAAGGTGATCGTAACGGAACAAGCAAAGTAAAAAAATAAAATGTAAAGATTAGGAAAAAAGTTCTGCGATTACGAACACAAGTATACACACGCGTATTCTAAAAAATATTTACACTTTAACGAGTCAGGTGCAAGATTTCATTCAGAAATTCAGCAAAATAACAGCAAACGGGAGCACAGATAGAGAGAAAAAAAAGAGAAGAGAAACTTTTTTCACGATTCATAACACTTGCGTTATTGGTTAACTGTTATAGATTCTATTCGTGACTTCAACTGAGATGATGTACCTCCTGCAATGGCTGAGGGATCAAGGCGATTTTATTCTCTGATTACGAGGGAAAGTAAGAATACTTGAACCTGTCGTTATAGCATGAGCATTCTGCTATAGCGCGCGCGTGTATATGCCTCGACGAAAGTGACTGTAAAAAAGATATGTATTTTGATAAGTCTATCTTGCAGTAGTTGCGAATCAAGAGAAATAAAAATCTCAGTCGTTCTTGTTGCGCTCTGAATGATAATGTCACTAAACCCGAAAAAGCCGCGATGTTAGTAGGTGAATCGGTGCGCTTATATTTGATATAAATAAAGTTCAGCGCTTTGCGTTGACTTTTTCTAGTTTTGTTACATTATTCAATGAATGGGGGAACCAAACTGTGTTAGCATACTCTAAAACCAAAAGGACGAAAGTAGTATATACCAGAGAGCTTAGTCAATTGACGCGGGTGCGAGGCGCATACATCTTCAAACAAATAACAGTTCGCTTAATGCCTTCGAGGTTACGTTAGCACTGGGCGCGTTCCATGTTAGGTCAGAAGTTAGCGTGATGCCAAAGTACTTACGTTGATGAACGTTCGTCAGTATTCTACCATTAACAAAGTGCGTAAAGTCATAAGGTGGCTTTTTTTCTTGTTACCGTCATGCAAACTGTTTTAGTCGTGGTTATCGTCATCTGCCATGTGCACCATTCAGTCAGCTTGTTCAGCAAATTGCTGAGTGAAATATAATCCTCGTAGCTCTCAATTTTTTTGCAGATAATGCAGTCATCGGCAACAGTTTGATGTTAGAATCAATATTGTTGGTTATGTCGTTAATGAAAATAGGAAATTAACAGTGGCCCCAACATGAATCCTTGAAGGGCACCTGATGTGACGGGCACTGTCGCAGATTTCTTGTGCTGAACGAGTACAAATTGCGTCCGGTTCGATAAATAATCTGTAATCCAATCTAAGGTTTCCCCTTCCCCGAAGAAACCTCGTAATTTTCCTATTAATCTGCTGTAGCAGACGCGATCAAATGCTTTAGAAAGGTCCAATAATATTACAGGTTACAGGTATTTATGGCAATTGCGAGATCATGCACAACCTCTGTAACCTGTGCGATGGTTGATAGCCCATGACGGAATCCGTGTTGGTTTTAAGGCAAACGTTTATGAGTATCAAGAAAGTTTATTAGATGGTCAAGAATGATATGCTCAAACATCTTGGAAGCAATGCTGGTGAGAGATATTGGTCTGTAATTGGATGGTAATGTGGCATCTCTCGTTTAGTGAAATGGCATCATTTTCGCCTTCTTCCAGTTCTCGGGTACAGATGATGTCATGAGAGATTTACGAAATATCAAGCCCAAATATATGCTGCACCATTATGCGTATGGCTTCAGGAAATTGTTTGGAATATTGTCTGGTTCGGATTATTTTATAGGGTCAAGCGTGAGTAGTAGATTGAAAATGCCTCCGTGTAATATGAATAAAGAATCGATGCGTGGTGCTTGAATGCAAGAAAAGTCCGGGAGAAATCCATCATCTTATGTAAGGTTTGAGTGGAAAAAGGTATTGTACGCTTTAGCATTGTTAGCTATTTCCTCAGGAGAGAAGTCCGATGACACACATTTAGTTTGGCGGAAACAGTTCCAAAATCTATGCGCGCTGTTTGTCAGAAAGTTAGGCAGGGTTACATGAAAATAGCGTTCCTTGGCCTATTTGCTTATCTCCCGAAATTTCGCGAGTGTGCACGCTAGCTTCGCACATTTAGACCGACATCAGTCATGTTTTTTTACAGAATTACGTATCATTTTATCATGTTTTGCTTGGATGACATTCCTGGTTACCCATAGACTATTTCTTTGTGGTCGCTTGTTTTTTAATGGCAAATATTTAGTTATAGTTCACGAAACCATACCAACTTTTCTACCAACTTTATACAAACTTATAGCAACTTGTCGGCCAGTCCGGCGTGAGAATGATCTCTACGCTGCAGTTCTTATGATGTAGCCGTAGCTCGTCGTGAGACAGTTATTCAATGCAAAAATATTGTTCATCGCTCAGATAAATTACAAACATTGGATGGGCTGGTATGATTAGACAATACTCGCTGTCCAAAGCCATTTGCATACTCAAAAGGAAATAATTTCGAAAGGTACTATACTTTCCAGCTTTTAAAGTTCGAGCACAATTCGCGAAAAAGACCTCAACTGAACACGTTGGTCAAAGTGTTCACAACAAGCGCTGGTTATTTCTGCTTTTAGAAAGAAGTTGCTCGAAATGAACCGGGAATCCTAAATTAACGTTCCCTCAATACTTAATAATACTTATTTACCATACTGTACTTACATACTATTTCATACTTAGTAATTTACAACACTTACCAGAGGGTGTTCATTCCGCAGATCATCATGTCATTCGAGTTTACTATGCGCTTCAACAAGCTATGTCACATGCATGAGATTCATTAGACATTGATGATGATGATGATGACCTTAGGATTAAAGGCACATACCCACGGCAGAGCTGTTGCGTTTTTGTCTACTGCATATTGTCCGTGCTCCAGAGCCCGTTAAAGCGCGCAGCATACCTCAGTGTGAAATGGCCTCGTGGAAAAGGGAGGCACTAAACGAGGGGCCTGTAGCCACTTCTGCTGTACAAAAACTTATTGCCCGCAAGATATTTCTAGCTGCTAATATAACTGCATTCATGCAATACATGAGATGAAGAAAAAAGGTCGTTTACATTATGTCGTTGCGCCGCTTAGGCTGCGCGATGCAGCACTGTGCATGACATAATAGAGGAGGAGGTCGAAGAACAACCATTCGGGCTGCGGCTAGCTGATGTTGGCCGTTCCCTGTTTTCATCCACTCTCCATTCATCCTGTAAATAAATCCACCCCCTAGCAAATTGGTGGAGCGTGGGAAAAGTGGGCGACCAAAGTACCTTTGAAAACTATGGTGCATTAAGATGGCATCTCTACAAACTCATGAGGAAGGGTAAACTGTTCGGAGGTATGTATAAGCAGCATTTTATCGCATTCATACAGCGCCAGTTTGGGAGCAGTGGCGTTGAATTGACAATAGTGCCCGTTGCAGAGAAAATGTTCTCACAAATAGCTAATGCTGCCCTTCAGCTGCCGTTACTATACCGGCCACGCGCCCCATGTACGCATGCTGCACATATCGTGTCTTCGCAATTTAGCCTTGGAGATTGAAAATGTAATGGTCGATCGAGAACACGCTAACGTACGCACGTTTTGCTGCACGCAGAATTGCTGGCTGGTTGAAACCGCCCAGGACCCTCTACTACCATGTGCCGACTCGTCCACACATCGAAATATAGAAATACAAGATTCTCGAATTGTTTTATACATACAACTAACAAACGCCGAATATGTGGTCACGTGGGGAAGAGTCGATGATGGTGATGATGATGATGATTATGATGATAATAGTGAATTTTAATGGCGCAAGGGCATGTGCGGCCAAAGAGCGCCATGACACAAGGGAACAGTCGAATTCATAATAGAGCCACCAAAAATACCTGAAGGCGCGTACGCACATTGCTTTCTACCAAATGCGAACATGTCTTTGCACCTACCAAGCGTCGGATTGGTCCAGTATAGACAGTTTGGTTTTGCGAACTTGCGCGTCGAGTCAGGCGTCATACTGCTAAATATCGTGGCATTATCATCAGTGTTCGTATCCGTATCGCTTCGAGACAGGCGCTTGTGTGGGCGCACGTCTAGTTTACTACGTCAACACAACCCGAGAATCAAGGTTTGTAGGCCATGGCTGCTGCTAGCCGCAATGAAATCCAAACATTTGCGATCCCGCCAGATGCCCATTGATATGATGCTCTTGCGCAGCATCACAACAGGGTTATACAAGGAATCATATCTTTAGAATCTTTCGCAATAAAAATTGAAATTTGTAATGCCCATTGTATGCAACCATAAACTGCATGTTACATCTAAAGCACTGCAACCTAACGCCACACAGATTCCACTTGGCGCCTGAATTAGAACTCTAGGTCGCACCGCCATTTTTTCTAAGGAAGCGATTCAGCAGCGGCATGGCGGTCACGACTTTATATCACAAGTGGCAGTTTTACTACGGCATTCAAGGATTAATTTTTCGCATCGCGGAAGCAGTGTGTGGGAGCAAAAGCTTACTGCAAATGAATACGACTTGGTATAACTTGCTACTCGGGCGCGTAAACCACAAAAGCTGAGGCTACTGCCCTTCCTACAGGCACAGGGGACAAAAGCCCTTTATCATTCACAAAGGCACGACTATAGTCGTGCCTCTGGGAATGATAGAGTTTTCGTCCCCTGTAACTCTAAGCCACCTTACCACGGAGACCAGTGAATGATGGCCACAATAAGGCAGGAGCAACTGCTCAATGCACGCGTATTTTTAGTGTGCTATTGATGAGCGAAACGGCTGGGCTGGACGTTATGTTATAGCTATTATCACGTACACACTACACCTAGAAGTCAGGTATGCAGTTATCTGACCCTTTAGTGTTACAACGACAAGAATGCCGACATGGCAATAGTTACCACGCCATTCAAGGCCATTCACTCTGCAGGAGCTTTGCTGGGATCACAGTGCTAATGATACTGGAAATAAATGTAGCGGGGGATTAGGGAATAAATAGCAATGGTCGATGACAGTGACATTACCTGGGGTTTATTTAGATGTCGAAGAGTGTGAGTGTGAGTGTGAGAGTGTGAGCTTGAGCGGCTGTGAGAATACAGCTCCGCTCTCGAACCCTTTCTATTTCATCCGTGTACGTGTCTCCGCGGAAAAAGGTAGCATTAGATTTGTTTCTACAGCAGCTCTGCGACCGCTGCCCAGCACCTAGAATCATCTGCGGTGATTTTAATGCCCATCATGCCGTTTGGGGTGACAGGAACACGGATTCCCGTGGACGCAAACTTGTAGAGGTTATTGACAGTTTGGACCTGTGTGTTGCCAATGAAGGAAGCCCCATTTTTTCCGGCCTCCAGCCTCAGCGACAGCTATAGACCTGACAATGCATTCACCTGACGTCCGCGTGAGTTGGTCAACAGCGCCTGACCGCATGGGAAGTGATCACTATCCGATTTTTGTGTTTGCTGCCGACTTTCGTATGCATGGTCCTAAAATTAGCAACGTGGTCAACTGGGACAAGTACAGAAAGCACCTAGAACGTGTTTCTGGTGATGTTGTTGACAAAATGATTTCTAGTAAGCTAGCAGCACCTACGGCGGTAAAGTTACCTGATCATTTTCCGGCCCCGGATTTAAAACTCAGGAACCTTTGCGCAGCGAGAAGGGCGGAGCGCCAACTCGTGCGGAAGAAGGACGACAGGCAACTGAAGACGACCTTCAGTAGGCTGAATTCTGCTATTAGACGGCACACGAACAAGCTGTACAGGTCGCAATGGGCCTCATTCTGTGCTAGTTTGACTGTGTTCTCACCGATAACGAGAATATGGCGAGTTATTGGCAGCCTTGCTGGAGAATCTCGCCCTTCGAAGCCTTTTGAAGCTCTTGCAATACGCAAGGAAAAACCTATTGCGTGCTTGGCAGACGAATTTGCAGACGCACTCGCACGCGCTGATTCTGGAATAGATATATATACACCACCTGCTTCCTCCAGGTCTATCATGGACGTCCCGTTCACGCTTCGTGAGCTTCAGACTGCGCTCAGTGGAATGCGACGCCGGTGCTCACCAGGTTCTGACGGCATCACCAATAAAATGCTGAATAATCTGCCCTTGCAACTCAGAAAGGAGCTCCTCAACTTCATCAATCGAGTTTGGGAGACTGGCGATGTTCCTCCGTCATGGAAGGTGGCACATGTAGTTCCAGTACTGATGCCTGGCAAAGACATGACAGACCTTGCCTCGTATCGTCCTGTGTCATTGACCTCCTGTGCAGCTAAGTTGATGGAGAAGCTGATAAATGAACGCTTATCATAGTGGCTTGAGGACAGCAAGGCACTGCCATCATGTATGACAGGATTCCGCCGAGGTCTTAGTGCCCAAGATAGCGTCTTAGACTTGATCAGTCACTTTGAACACCAGAGAGCTTTCGGCCTTTCCACCTTAGCCATTTTTCTTCATGTTGCGAAAGCTTACGACAGCGTGCTTCAGAGCTCAATTCTAAACAGTTTGCAAGGCATGCACATACAGGGCCATATGTTAAGATTCATTTACAAGTTTATAAGTGATCGCGCGGTTCGTGTTTGGTTAGGGAGTACGTTAAGCACCGAAAGGGTTCTATCACGAGGTGTGCCTCAAGGAAGTGTTCTTCCCCCACGCTCTTTAACGCCGTAATGGCTGGCCTACCCAATTCGTTTAAAAAAAGTTGCAGGCAAGTGCGTATGTCACTTTATGCTGACGCCATCTCTATTTGGATTACTGGCTGCCAACACAAGTGATTAGCCCTGATAGCTCGACAGGCCATACCTTCGGCACAAGCTTACCTTCAAGGTGTGGGGTTGTCTCTGTCAGTGGACAAATCCGGCTTTATTCTGTTTCCAGGTGTAGGAAGACGTCAAGCGCGGTTGAAGATAGACCTCGGTCACTCTTGCATCCGTCAATTCAACCACGCGCGTTTCCCGGGCGTCTTTATTGGCTCCCGTCTACAATGGCGAAAAGCTGTAGGCGCGATTGTTTCATCTGTATCTTCTCGTCTCAATGTGATGCGTAGAATTGCACGTGAGCAATGGGGAAACCATCCTTCTTCAATGGTCAAACTTCATGAAGCGCTGGTGGTCAGCCGGATAATGTATCAATTACCTTTAATTTCCCCCTCGGCATCACAACTGGAGCGTCTCGAAGTTGTCCACAGAAAGGGCCTAAGAAGAGCCATTGGAGTTCCCCAGGCGGCTGCGAATAAGGCAGTACTTCATGAGTCCCTATCGAAACCTCTCAGCCTTATCGCTTCTCAGAAAATATTAATGCATCTTGACCGCTTAGGAGAGACGGTAGCTGGGCGATCCCTTCTCCAGCGACTCTGCAAGAGATATGAGTCGAAGGCTTACTTGCACTCAATACTCTTAGTTCTTTAGGCATTAATGTCCGAAGGCAAAGGAAACGGTTGAAACCCCCCTAGCCTTTTCCGACCCTCTACTTTAAGGTCACAATATCCCCATGTGAGCGCGAAGCGCAGCTCTCCTTTGGAAGCAACGCGTTCGATTGTACTGGAATACTTGGAAACAGAGTATGCCTGCCATCTTCAAAATTTTCACGGATGGTTCTGTGGACAAGGTCAAACAAGCTATCGCAGCGGCTTTTTACATTCCTTCTTTGGACTGTAAGTGGTCCGTACGCTGTACTGCTGTCGTAGCCTCCACAACGGCTGAAAGTGTTGCTATTGAGGCGGCTTTGCGGAAGTTAGGGTCTTGTCCGGCTCAACTTGTTGTCATCCTAACTGATTCAAAATCTGCCCTTCAGAGGCTAGAGTACGGATTCCCTACTGACGCCTTGTCTCTAAGCTCTCTGCGCTTGGTGCAGAATCTGCACCGCAGAGGCTTTACTCTACATTTCCAGTGGGTGCCCTCTCACATAGGAGTCAACGGTAATGAGGTGGCAGACAGTCTCGCCCATAAATCTCTCTCAAGGATTCCATCAAAAAAAGTACCTCAAGATGGGAAAAGTCTCTGCAGGAAACGGTGCTCGATCACTTCAGTACCCTGTGGAGTGCGTCCCACAAGCCATGTGTGACCAAGGGACTGAGAAGTTCTCAGGCGACCCTTCTACATCGAATTCGCACGGCCTCTGCTCGCACTCCTGCATGGATGCATAAGGCCGGCATAGCATCGTCTCCACTCTGCTCTTTATGTGGTGTGTGCGGGGATATCGAACATTATATTATGTACTGCCCAGAGTACAACGCGGAAAGGCATGTGATGTTCGCTTCCTTCAAGAAGACAGGAACCCGTCACAGCACAGGTCAGGACATTGTCTACCCGAGTGGAAACCAGACATGCAGATGGGAGGCTGCACGCCTTCTTTTAACATTTCTGCAGGACACGGATGTTGTTTCTAAATGGTGACAGCAGGAACGGACTATGGCCTACAGTTATTCAATCTGTGCGTAGATGGTGCCTTCCGGAGTGGACTACTTTATACTGTGAGTGAATGTGGGTATGGAGTGTGGCACTACAACGGCCTATGTTCTACTGTGACTGAATAAGTGCATAGATGGTGACTTCTGGAGTGGACTGTGATGTGAAGTGTGTGGATTGATTGTGTGCATAGATGGTGACTGCGGGAGAGAATGGGTGCTATTATAAGAGATTGTGCGCTTAGCGGAGTAGATGCGGCATTGTTAATATCGAAGGGACGCTGCGGTGGAGCAATTGCCGGCAGATATAGCAAGGCTAAACCCACCTGTAGCATTCAACACCTCAACCTCAACCTCAACCTGTGAGCTTTTTGAGCTTGGTTCTGAGCCACAGGCCGTCTGTCAAACCGAAAAACGAAGTAGGTCTAAAACGAACTGCTCCTTTTCCAGGGAAAGTTCCAGCAGCTTAAAATCAGCAGACCAGAATGAAGGCGATGGCTTGTGACGTGGCATCAAATTCCAGAGCGTAATCATATAGGCGGAGGCAGGTCAACCACATATTCCCTTCCAGGCTTTCGAAAAGGAGCATCTCATGGCCTCTCACCCCCGCGCGGTGAAGGCCAAATGCGCAAAATTTTGGTTTAGGGGGGTTTAACGTCCGAAAGCGCCTCAGAACGCGGTCGCCGCAGTCGACGGTGACAGCCGCGTTTCGATAGAGGCGAAACGAAAAAGGCGCCAATGTGCTGTTTAGGATCCCCAGGTGGTCGAAAGAATGCCGCAGACATCCACTACGGCACCACTTTATTCCTTTATTCATTCACTCTCTCCTTCATTCGTTCCCCTTACGACGTAGTTCGCGTGTCCACCGAGGTATGTGCGACAGTTAGTGCGCCATTTCTTTTCCTAAAACAACGTTTTTTTTATGAGGGACGCCTTCGTGAACCGCTCCGGAAATTCCAACCACCTGGGGTTTATTAACGTGCTCCGACCTCGCACAGTACACGGACCTGTAGAATTTTACCCCCATCAAAATTCGACTGCCGTGGCCGGGGTCGAACCTGCGTCTTTCGAGCCAACAGCCCAGCTCCATAACCACTGAGCCACCGCCGTGGCTCAATAATTTTATTGCCGAAAGATAATTGATTGGAAAGTAGAATAAAAAACAACCACTTTCCGGCGGTAGGATCCGAACCAATGAGCATGAAATTTAGGTATATGGTGCTCTACCAACTGGGCTACAACGACAGCTGTCCCATGTGCTTTCGGTGCTATTTATATTGCATGTAACCTAATCTAGGGAATGTTTACCACCGCCACCTTTGCCTACAGCGACGACGCTAGTACATCCTGTATTACCGTGAGTGTCACGTGGGCCATGATCGAACGGGGCGGGCGGAAGCTCTGCCAGAGCCCTCTTATGACAGCTATGGAATCAAAATTGCCAGAACCCAGGCCCGTGCTAAGTTTTTGAGTAGGCAAGAGGAGGGAAATGACGGGCTCTTATTGACAAACGTATGAAGGAAGCCAACACTCACAGAAACGAAGTATAACATACAGGAATGTTTCTACCGACCAATGAAAAAAATAATAGCGTAATTATTTTTTGTGTATAAGAATGCTGATTGCAAAGTAAAATGAAAGTAAAACACAAGGATATGAGTGTTTTCTAGGGGACCAGCATGGTCTTAAACTTGGTATTTATTATTAAACTCAGCTGCTTGAATTTAGCAATACCCTGTTTGGGTCACATTATCTTGACGACCAAATAGACTATGCTTCCGAACTTAAGAGGCTATTCGAATGTGCAGCTCGTGTACTCCTATTATTAAAGTTATCTTGGTCTTCATTCAACTAAAATAAACTAGCTTTATTCCTGCGTTCAGGGTAGTACGCATGGTGCTTTAATTAATGGCTCCCACTCCGATTACGGACCTGCATACTCTAGTGTACTATAAGGGTGATATCTTTGCCCGCTGTTCTGCATAGAAAATATTGTAGCATTGTTTTTCGTATTTTATGCAAGATATGGACGTTACTGAAATGTCCTGCGGTACTTTAGAGTTTCAGATCGATTGGGCTTCGTACAAAACAGGTGCACTAATTTCGAAAAACGCTGAGTTCTTCAAATTGCCAACTTCACTCGTTCACTCAAACGCGTTGCCCAGTTTCAATTCATTAGTCAATACATAATTTCCTCGACACAAAACCTGACTATCAGTACATGGCGCTTATTTATAATTTAACCTTACATGGATGAGCCAAGTTGGTTGCAATACACGGTAAGCTTGCAGTATCTTTAATTACTCGAAGCGCTATTTGAAGAAAGCATTACCTGCGATAAAAGGAATCGTGTGTTTTACTGACATAAGATCTATTGTAAGATACATATGCACCGTGTTGGGGCCACGTTTAACTTGTTTCTTCGAAAAGATTTAATATCTTTAAAACAATGGTGCTAAGTTTCTGCTTGGTGTTTTAAGGTCGACAACCGCGCAAAATAGCACTGGGCAAAAGGCGGGACAAAAGACGGACTGCGCTAGTCCCTTATGCTTCTTTTCTCTTGTCCCATCCTTTTTTGCGCAGTTCTTGTTCTCATAAAGTCGCACCAACTAGCCCCTCACCGCACTGTTCAAGATATATGCTTGGTGACTACAAATTTTCGTCCTATGCCTCGTCTCTTAACTGTCTTTCGGTTAGAAGTTCTTGTGTAAGCGCAAAATTACTTTATATTAGACATGTAGTAGGGCAAACGTTTGATTAGGTGAACAAGAAAAGGCGTTATTTGTTGCAGTCTTATTTCTCACCCCGACTATTTTATCAGCAGTGAAAAATTCGTAAGGCTGAGAGCGAAATCTTATAACGCTCTTTAGATAGCGTGGTTTCCCTACATCAAGTGAGGATCTCTCCATGGTTTCTGAATGCAACGAAGCAGTGAGGGGAGGCGTTCTTTTTGAAAGGTCCTTTGGCGTTACATTGGTAAGGAGGTGCTCACAGCGACGAGGAGCCACTTATACGCGTCTGGGAACGAGGATATGCGGCTAATAATAGAAATATATTTGCCTATATCAGAAAAATCAAGCACAAATATATAACTGAATTTATTCGCAGCTATGCGCAGCTATGATTGCATGTATTGCATTCTATGAGTATTGCTTCTACGGTCTACCCTGCAGGGGGGCGTCTGCAGCTTGCAGGCGTTGGTGAGTGGCGACACCACGGGTTCCCGAGCATCCGCAGGGACATCCCCGCAGGGGGATGATGGTGAACAGTGCATCACCACGGACCTGAGCACCCGCGCATAGCCGTGCGTGGCATCGCCGTGTCCGGGGAAAAGGGGATCCTGGTGGTTGAGCCGGCTCCGAGCGTTTGGACCTTTAAAGCCCCTCGGCGGAGGCAACACACCACTTTGGCTACTAGCTTCCTGCAGACGGCACCTCCGGCCTGACCCGACTGGGGGAAATCGGCAGTCGCCTTTTCCTATCCTCCCCTCCATTTCACTGCACTATCATCTTTCTTACAACTTTCCTGTCTCCTCCCTTCTGGGATTTTTTTTTCTACTTTTCAAAAGCGGCAAGGATTAACCTTGTGAGGCCAACTGCTCTGTGTTGTGCTATGTTGGTTATAGCTAGGGTATACAGCTGGCGTGGGCAGGGCTTCCTAGCAAGTTCCTGTCCCGTCCACAAGTTGGGCTCCATGGTAGGTGACTGGCACCATGACCGAAAAACTAAATTTTTTATAGCTCCCCCCTTTTCCAAACCTGATCGTTCTCTAAAAAGAGGGTGGAACGAAGCAGCAGATTTTTTCTCAGAAATTAAACAAGCGTTTTCAATGTTCTATGCAATCCACAGTGAAAGTGACGGAAAACAAGCAAGAATAATATCCCCATTCCTTGTGTCAAGATGCTTAACCGATACCTTGGGCCCTGGCTACAAGGTCTCAAAATGGCCAACGGTGACTTATTTCTTGAACTGCGCGACAGCATCCAGTGTTTCAAACTCTCAAACATTGCGTCTATAGGGGACATCTCTGTCTCTGTCTTGTCTTCGCCCATGTCTTGTCTTCGCACTTGTCTTCGCCCATTGCTGACTTCAGCGAGTGCTGACTTTTTGAAAAGCTAATGGAAATAATTATCATCAACTTAGCAGCAGAACGGCAAAAAAAGGTGGTAAACTGAGTAGAAGCCCAACTAGGGCAAGGATATTGCTTTCGTGTGCAGCAAGTTTGGGATTTTTGGACATCATTTTTCATTGCTAGGCGACTCTGGAATATGGTAAAAAAACTCCTTTGGAAATACTGAAGATAATGTTCCATTCTTTCGATGCGCTGCGAAATTTTGCGTTTAAAAGTTGTCCATCGGTCTCACGTATACTTAAAACTGCGATAAAAAACAAAACCCACACAGTTCTAACAATAGCAAAAACGTTAATAGCAAGGACTTGCAGACTTCAAACAGGTGGTCTGCAGATAAAAGGATTGTTGTCGTGGAATCGTACAATAAATGAAAACTTTGAGTTGCCAAGGAACTGTTTGAAAAATGCCCATGCCCAGAATTTTTTCTCTATGGTTATGAACAGTTCTACACACGCAGGAAACGTTCTTCCTGTATGTGGATCTTAGCTGGCGTGAGGCACAACTTCCATCGCGACCGGAAAGGAAATGCAGAGACGTGCTTGACTGAGAGAAAAAAAAAACATTCACAAAAACTTGGCTTTTCAATTTCATTTTCTACTTAGATCTAAACTTTTGCATCCACTAAACAAAACATCGACATTACGGGCCGCCTAGCAAGGTTCTGAAGGAGCTGGTACTTTTCGTGCAGCCATT
>JARKHS020008913.1:0-28932 GCA_030143305.2 Amblyomma americanum | reverse complement strand
TTTCTTCGAGCTGCTTTGTTCTTTTTGCAGCTTTTGTCAGCTTTTTGTTTGCCTGCAACAAACTTTCTTCTAACTGGCTGCGTTTTCTTTTTTCGTCTTGCAGCTCTTTTCGCAGCTCACTTGTGGACAGCGAGAAAATGTCGATTTGTTCTCCTTAATCTTCACGCGTGTTTTCAGGCATCGCTAGGGTCTCTTCCTGGTCAGGTGTCGTCTCAGGGGTTGGCGAAGAGCCTTTTGTAGCGTCAGGTGTAGAACTACCAGGAAAAAGCCGCGGTGCAGGCGGCTTTCTTCGCTTCGGCTCAGCTATTCGCGCAAGAAAGAAATTAATTCATCAGTACCTAAACATATCCGAGGTTCTAGTGCTCCTCAGATTATCTGATGCGGATACTAGGCTAGCAAACCGAATGGGGGCAAACACTTACGTCTAAAATCAAACAACGTCGGGACAGCCGTTGACTTGAGGAGCCGCCGTCCATCCATTCTGTTGCCCTCAAACTGATCTTCCTCGAAGTGGCGCTAAAATGAGAGAGACGATGAAACTGTCATTTCGCGCCTCTGGTCGTGTGCACGCAAACAAATGAGATAATAAAAAAGCGTTAAGGAAGCGGTGCGATATTAAAAGCACAGGATCACGAAGTATTTCTGTGGACGCCAACCAAGCGACAGCACTAATTCGGGTGTCGGACGGGCAAATTTAACTTCACTTAAATTTGGCTTAACCTCGGACCTGTATTTGCGCGTTTGACAACGGTGCACTTCGCCTCGCGATGTGTCATTACATGGAGAAGAAAGAGCTGTATTCGGGATGAACTTCTGTACTGCGCAGGCACCTTGCTTCCACGCGACCGCTTTCTTAAAGCGACGGACAGTTCACAATAGAAGTTTCTTCGCGACTAGTCGAATTGCCAGCCATATACTGTAAACGACTTAATTTTCGCGAGGGCCTAACTTTGGGTTCGTTGCGAATCGCAAATACCTCGAAAAATTATTCCCGTGAATAATTTGAGAAAAGGAAGGTGAAGGGGCCTATTATTTGTGCTGCGCAGAATTTAGCACTTGCGAAAAGACCACTTGCAAAATTCCAGAACGGCTGACTCGTAGGCAGGTTTTTGCAACCAAAACTGCCTGTTCATAGACTGCATTTTCACTTCCTACTCTGGCCACAAAAGTGGGTAGGTAGCACGTGGGAGGTTCACCCGTCAGCCTCTATTATATTCTTTTTTGAAAAGGAGAGAGGGGAATGCTCCTTAATCTGCGTGAACCGGAAGCCTCGACGGCTGCTACCAGCTTTCAAGATCGAGTGTAAAGGGCAGCTGTTGAAAGAGTACAATGGCGCATTCCTTCGACAAATACCGGGGTACACCTGCTTCACGTGTTTTCACCGCGGCTCTGAACAAAAAAAAATGTGCGATCGCGAGAGAGTAAAGATCATCGTAAGACACTCCGTGAATGATACGGAAGTTCAGTGTAGCTCACTGAAAGTGAAAAGACGCAATGATTCATATATTTAGCTTGTAAGCCTTCACATAACTGGTAATTCAAAATGCTCCGCCTCAAGAACAAAGCGCGCTACTTCCAATGCCAGGCAATGCGATGCAATACGTGCTGTACTCACGTTTCTAACTAGGCTTCGAGCTGCAGCTTTGAAGGCACACAAAAATTCCTGTTGTGCACAGTGCGAGATTGGTGAACAAGGCAAAAACATATATTCAAACCGCACAAAGTCAGTGCTTACGAGCGGATGGGCGAAGCGGTGTGGTATAATGTTATTCCTACTGAAAGCACATAACTGTGAGCGACATTCAGAAAAAGATCTAAAAGCTTTAGCGCAGACAACGACCACGAGAAAGACGGCACACAAACACAAGCGCTTGTGTGTGTGTGTCTCTCATCTTCCTCGTGGTCTGTGTCTGTTCGCGCTAAATTTTTTTACATTATCTATATGAACAAACTAGCCAAAAAAAGAAGTTTTAATGATGCATAAAAAGAGCACAGACATTGTGGCTTACCTCGCAGATCTTCGCGTTGTCATTCGCCTTCCAGTTCTCACGCTTCACTTTCGCCTCCCATATTTTTCTCCGTCCCTCATCCCGTGGAAAACGAAAACATCGCGCTCCTTTCTTCGCCGAGCCGGCACACAATAGAACACAACACCCTGGCATGCTATTTTTCGTGAATTAAAGCAGTTAATCAGCTCAGAATCCAGCGCAAAACACGGCTTCGAACCCTCCACAGCAGCGGCACGAAAAGCGACTTGCCCCAAGATGGCGAGCGCGGAGAAGACGGCGGCGCGGCGCATGCCAAAGCGTGTCACCACCCTGGACGGCAGCGCTGGCATCGAGGCACCCTAGCTAACGCTCGTTACTTCAACGTCTTGCAGGCGGCGGCGGCATATTTTTAAAGCAGTGACACTGGAAGCATGCGAGTAGTCTGAAAAAATAGAAGGCGCATCATGGGCTTGCAATTAAGTACTCAATATTGCCTATGTTATAGGCTTAGTCTGGGTCCCTAATGGCTGATGCATATTGAAAATATGACACACTTTTGACTACAGTTGCTGTTCGCTAGTTCCCTACAAAAAAGATTCATAAACCTTTACTAAACTCTGGTTGCGTCTTAATGAGAGAGTATGGTCGTGCTGGTTTGATGAAAAAACCGTGCTTTGTCGTGTACAAAGCCGTACCTGGGGGCTGCCAGGTATTTTAATAACTGTCATTGCTTGAAAATGAGGGTGCATTATGCGTGGTCTGAAAAATCCTTAAAAGGTCTCCGCTGAGCGCTTCTTACAAAGTGTAATACCTGCATCTGCGCCTACCGCATGATTTGTTAAAATAACAAATTGATGAATACAAATAGGGCAGCGCTTTTTGTGTTCTGTGTTAACGCGCTCTTTTCTTATCCTTATTATGTTCCTAAATTCTGTACCGTGGTCTAGGAACAAACTCCTACGACTTCCAGTTGCAGACAGTAGTTAACGCAAGGGAATATCTTAGCATGCTTATTTTGGTGGAGTGAAGAGCCACATCCACTGACGCAAGAACAACTTGTTCTTTTATAACACCATTGTATGCAATTTTCAGGCAACAGGAGCAGTATAATACCAATACCAGTGTTCTGATTAGACTCGGAACGACAAGTTGGGGTGAAAGTTATTTCACACTTTTGGCAATATGCCCATCCGATTTGCTTCAATGACAGAGTGAACAAGCGCAGTTGGTGAGGAAGTTAGTGACTTGAGCGAGTGAATGACAAAATTTTTATTGGCCAAAAGTTTGAGTTGTTTCACTCCTGGTCTTTTGCTTCAGACTGTGAGGAACTAGGGACAGTGAAAGGGATTTGGTTAGAGTGAATGCGGGGAAATACCTGGAAATGAAGGTGAGACAGAAGCATTTTTTCTTCTAAGATGCACGGAGAAAGAGAAAAGTAGAGGCTTCCGGCAGCGTCCAGAAGCGGTTCAACCTACAGAGCAAATTCTCTTTATAAAGAGAACTAAGCAGCTGTCTGTATAGGCAAGCCAATGCATTTTGTTGATTCTGTTTCTATTTAAAGAAGTAGGTAATCATATGTTCGAACTTTGGTGCCAGCCAGCGCCCAGAAAAAAGAGAAAAGCTTGTTGAATGAATCATCGTAGGAGTTGGTACAGATGCTTGTCAAGTTGCGAAGAGAATGACCAAACTCACAGCATTCTCTGCGTCTGATCTCCTCTTTCGCGTTCTGTGCCTTCCCTCACGACACTGTAGAGGTGCCCTATTGCTGGTTTTAAAGTTTTCGTCCTATTATTTTCAACAAGACCTGCTCTTATTATACAACCCGGCCTTATTTCTCATTTTTTCACTCCCTCCTCCATCATTTTCCGCACGACGCATTCGAGGTCTTCACTGAAAATTAAGAGTAACTGCATTTTGTTTTCTTCGAATACATCAAAAAGCAACGTTGTGGAACAAAAATATGAGAGCATAATGGGAAATTTTTGACGCGAAAGCTTCACTACGCTAGGTTTCCAAGAGGGCAGGGTCGGCGCAGTCACGTGACATTGGTCACATGACTGTGTCACCTGGTGTCACGTGGCAGGTCATGTGACCTATTGACGTCATCACAATCTGCCCACCGTGGCAGGCGACAGCTGCCCCATCGGGCTGTGAGCAACCCTGTACCGTGGCAGGTGGAGAATGATGATTGGCCGAGAGGCCACGTGACCTTTTAACTTCATCTGCTGATTCACCATGTGATCTTAAAGCGTACCGTCTAACCAGCGAGCTTCAACTTCGGCACTGGACGCTGAGATGGTTTAAAGTGAGACGGAGCGCCGGAAGACTGACTTTGTGATCAGACTCAGCGGGTCTGACTCGGCTGCACGTGCATTTCACGGACGCTTTACAAACAGTCCGTTCGGCGGTGTGCCATGCTTTTCTCACGAGGGTTAACCAAAGTTTAAACCACAGCTAATTTTTTTGCCTTGGCGTTGTTCTCTTTCTAAAAGATTTAAGGATTCGCGGTGATCAGCACTAGAATATAACATTTCTACCCTACGAAATCATTCATAAAGAAGAAAGTTTTCGGAAACGTTTGACAGCGCCCGGGTCCATTTGGCAAGGCTCTTAATTGAGCTAGTTGGTTGCTAGAATCCGACATAGTGGTTAGCGTGCAAGGAAGACGCACAGAGAAGGTATGTAGACAGAACACACGCTAGCGTGTGTCCTGTCTACCTACCCTCTGTGTGCATCTTCTTATTGCGCTAGCCACTATGTCGTATTAAAAACCAGCACTACGATGGATAACCACATACCATGGATCACCACCAACTCGCCCAATCTTCAATTCTTCTACAGTCCACTATGTCGGGTGTATCATTGCACGCTTTCTTGCATGGGAAGCACCGACGCCACAACGAACACACGTAAGGAGAATCGGTTCACAGGGTAGACATGGTACTTGCTATTGCAGTTGCCGATATATTTTTGTAGCGACAGCTACGTTACGCTAGCATTTCGAGCCTTGAGCGAGGCCGCCGTGGCGGTGCCGTTGGTCACGTGGGTTGATCACGTGGTGCGAAGCACCTATTGCTGCCGGCGACGCGGCGCGCAACATCTGCCACAGCTCTGCGCATACGCTGTGTCAAGCGGGACGAAGATGAAGAAGGAACGCCCAGCGAAACGGAGCGGCGAAAGACTGACTGCAATTCGACTGAGCGAGTTGCACTCGGCAAGCTGCAGCTATCACGTCACTCCGGTTTTAACCAGAGCTAAACCACAGCTATTTTTTTGTGATTACAATACTTCGCTCGTGAATTGTGTCCTGTTTGATGACCAGGAGCTATGGCCCGATAATCTCCTGCATTTTCTAATCAGCCCTTGTGCGCTGTGTTTGCCTGTTACTGCGTCCTACTAAATTTCATTCGAACCTTCTCTGGACACCACGTTCTTGGGAGGGCGGGGGGGAGACCCCTTTGCTGTTTTAAACCTAGGAAGTAGACAGAGAATTCCTTGGGCCGCATGGCCCCTGGAGCAGTGCGCCAAAGGCGCTCGCCCCCTCTGTCATTTTATGCCGCCAAGGTTCTCACGAACAGCTGCCACACGTGTTATTAGAGGGAGAATGCCAAGCCATGACGTCATCGAGGCTCGGTGAGGAGCTATGTGTTTCCGCTTTGCATCTAGATATCCGTTAGATGTATCCGTGGCATTCCTAGTGAGCGGACGCCAATATTGTTTTGATCTCCCGCGCAGGGTAAAGGATTTCCGAGGGTGCACCGAGCGGGGCGTGGTTCGGCCGTTGGGATGCTCTTCCAGACGACCTTTGTACCAGTTAGGTCTAGCTTGAGTTCCATACCCATGTTCTGGAAGCGTGTGTCGCGGCGCGGACATTCCGTTGCGTAGACCCCGCGCGATGTTCCCTGGGCGTTCGAGCTACTTTTGGTGTGGTCCGTCGGCTTAATCCTGATGCTAAAAAAACTGCTGGCGTTTTAGCATTGTTAAGAATGAAATACTGTGGGAAGCGCAGTTTATCGCAGGTGGACCCCGCCGCCACGCACCTGAAAGGGCGATTGAGTTTTCCATTGACCCAGGGAGCCAGTTATGCGCGTCTTCAACTTTTTCATCGTCCGAGCCAGTTCATGTAAAGTACACCGACGGCCTGTGATCCATTGCCGCGTTTCTGCAGCAATGTTGTAAACGCGAACGCGTATTGCTCTAGTGCCGTATTTTTGCCTTTACGTTTGTCCTCGGCAAGCGTGAAGCGCATATCTCTCGGTCACTATCGTGACATAGCTCAAATCGCGGATCTTCGTCTCATTGTGGTGTTAGCGGGCAAAGAGGACCATGTGCGATGCACAACGCCAGATTGTGTTGCGGTTTAAAACCAAGCGTGACTAGCGGCGGTGATAGCCCAGTAATCTCCCGCAACGTTATGCGAGGCGGATCTGTTCGCGCCTCATGGGTTCGACTCTCAGTCGTGAAAATTTATTTGATTTCTTGCTATTTATTACTTTCACTTGGCACAAACCCAGAACCGCTGCAAGCATATAAACATCCCAACATCTTGCTCGGGGTTGGCCAATCGCAATAGTGCTTTCGCACTAATAAAAACGTAGCCGTTTACTCGTTGCGACCACGCCTGCTCACAATTCCGCTGCTAGAGATCCACTCCGTGTTCTTCACGGGCTATTCGGGCAGCCAGCTTCACACTCCTGGCGAGCACAGTTTTCTTCGAATGTTCTCGGAGCGCCACACCAACCTGTCAAACGGTAAAATCGCGCTTGTGGCAGCATACTAACGTATGCTCTTGTCGCTAACCACCAATTAACGAGGCTTCTGAGTGTGGGTTCTTCCTTCACCATCGACAATGCATGGGTTTCGTTCTTGAATTGTTTCGAAGCTTTTTCTTTTTTTCTTCCTGCGAAGTCGCAGGCGTGATTAACGGGATCCACACCAGGCATTAAAGCGAAGATTCATCGACCGGGATGACCACGTGGAGCGGCAATTTTGACAGATCGTTGACTCCACGAGAACCCCACGAAAAAAAGATGCGCTAGGAACCCGCCTGCGGAATATTTCTCGCGCTCTCAGGAAGAGGGGGAGATGACCTTCCCTTTGTCTGGTTCCTCGCAAAACGCCACCGACGGTGTATAGTCGAAGGGGGAATCGGGCAATGGCGCCTTCCCGGAATTAAACCTTCGGACGAAGTAGCAGCGGACCTCCGAATCCTCCTCGCCCATTCCCACGGGGCTCCAGCGTGCTATGTGCGGAGAGTCTTCCGATCTGTGCCTCGTGTTCAATGGGCTACCGCCTAGCGAAAGGGGCTAGGCTCGACGCTATGAACTTTTAATTAGTGACTCTTCGCTCTTTTTCGTAAAATGTGTAAATAAGTTCCCCTATGTGCCAGTAAACCAGTGTGTGTGTTTATCGTTCCCAAATTTCAGGCTTTCATCCTTCCTCACCGTGCTCCGGCCAAACAACGTTACCTTGTATCAAAATAACTGGCCATGCTACCCGGCCCGTAACAATTGGTGGCAGTGGTGCGATGCTGTCACACGAGCTATAACACAGGCCAGCGACTCCCTGTGTCCAGAAATTCCAATGGACTACTGGCTAAGCAGTATGGTATATGCTGGGCGTTTATAGCTCCAATGGCAGGTTGTTTTTTCTGTTCTACAAAGCCCAATTGTGTGCCAGAAGAAGGACCCTTGGATTTTTCTCGCGTCTTTTTATTTCCCTACTGATTTTTTATCTCTCTTCTTTACGTACGAGATAGAGAAAACGGCCGTGTTGGTAGCAGTCGGCAGGCTTGTGCATTTTCCGTTTCTTCTTTTCTACTGTCATGCGCACATGCGGGGCACGGGCTGCATGGCTTGTGCAGCAGCCGTCGTAGCCACTTTGGTGAAGGCTGCCGCGGCGCAGGTCTGCTCCATCTATATATTTCATTCGTCTCTAGATTCTTGGACTCCTATCCGTGCGAAGCAGTTCTAGTAGCCTGATTTGAGCCGGTCGACAGGCTGGTGTACGTTTTGTGCTAGAACAGTACTTCACGGGGTCAAACCCAGCCAAGAATCTGGTGACGCCCCTGACCTTGAGAGTGCGGAAATAAAAAAAATGTTGCCGCAGCTGGTTTCGGATCCGCAGCGGCGCGAACAGACCAGCTTCGCTGGGCACTGCATGAGGGCACTTTGCTATCGCCACCGCCGATTACGCCTCTTGTCAAACTGCAACACACTCACCGCTGTGCATTGCACACCATCGTATTCTATCTGCGGCCCGAACAGAACAGATCAGCTTAACCTCGCACAGAGCTTAATCTTATAATAAGCTGCACATCTCCAACCAAAAACTTTAATTTTAACCCAACGTTTCGAAGCCGACTCGGCTCCTTCATCAGGGGTGTCTGAGGGCAGCAGCTAGCGTCTTTGTATGGAAAGGAGGAGGTGGTCAAAGGAACGAAAGCTGTGATGCGAAAGGCGTGGGGGAGGGGAAGGAAGGGGGGTTAAGGCTGTGAGTCACGTTGTTGCACTGTGGGGAGGCGGTTAATGGCAACTTTTTTTCGTTGAGTAGTAGAGCGAAGTCCCTGGGCATATATACTGGGGCATCTAGAAGTTCGCAAGACAGCGCACTCCTGTAGCCGAACATTTCGAGGACTCAGACCATAGGATAAACTTCGAAGAGACCAGCATCCTCGGAACCGAAAGAAGTCACCACAAAAGGCTCTTTCTGGAATCCTGACACATCCAAACCACCCCTAACATCAACCGCACAAAAGGAAACCTGCCTCCAAACCTGATGAAGGAGCCGAGTTGGTTTCAAAACGTTGTGTTAAAATTAGTTTTTGGTTGGAGATGCGCAGTTTATTATAAGTCTTGTACCCATCCAGACAGGCAAATCTGTCTAAATGTTCGTTGCCAGAGCTTAGCCTGAGTCCAGTATCGTCGCCAAACGTGCTGACGACCTTGCAAAGCAAAACTATGAGCCAAACAGGCTGAACACATGCATTCGCACGTGTACTCGGTTTAACTATACGTTAAAACCCTTCCAATTTTATGATCGAGGTACGCAAGTTAGTCTCGTCCGACAATGCGATAAAAGACGAGTTGACGCCTCTCAAAACGTCTCTGGAATTCTTCAGTGCCAGTTTCAACGAAATAAAAAACGACATCAAGCCTGCAACAACAGCTAACAGTGATTGAAGGCCAGATCCTGGAATGCCAGAAAGAAAATCAGGGGCTGAACAAAGAACTCAGAGATGGCAAAGAGAAGATGGTTGCTCTCCAACAGCACTGAGCTGTTCCTTCCTCCTAGATTAAGGATCTGCATAAAATCATACAAGGCGGAGCAGTTAGCCTACAAGTTAACATTTCAAGAAATGACATATTGCGCTTTGACTCTCAGGAAAGGGTAATGGCACTACCACTATATTTGTCAGCTTTGTCTCATGAACACGCGTGACAGGATCTTGCTCAGTGCCAAGAAAATCAGACTGAACACCAGAATGATTGGATTTGAAGAGAACGATCCAATATTTGCCAGCCAGCACGTATGCCCTCAAAATGCCCTCGAGACAGGAGGAGGAGGGCTACTCTAGAGGAAGTGTATGGCGAGAGTTTTCCTAAGCAGGATATCGCTCTCAGTTATTTGCAGCTTTAGATGTGGATTTACCAGGGTTACCAGCGCTACCTTGATGCACAAAAAGAGGAGGTGGCTCCAACATGGGCTATATGGAACACTGGGCACAATAAAAATAAAATCAGCACTGGGACCTCCATCGCACGCGAACGCCGCCGCCTCGCAACCGCAGTAAGCAGGGCGAATACAGCTGCTCGAGCTCTCCTCCGCCGAGCATCTGGCACGCAGCTTCTGTCTGTCACCGTTAACAACCCTCACCTTTACTGTGCTACGCATAAATTATTGAGTACTATAAAACCATAAGAAGTAAACATCCCCTTCCTCACAAAACACGTAGCAAACTTGAAGAGCACAAAATAAACCGACTAGAAACTAATACTCTGCCTAATCAATACTTAATGA
Organism: Amblyomma americanum; assembly: GCA_030143305.2. Classification (NCBI taxonomy): domain Eukaryota; kingdom Metazoa; phylum Arthropoda; class Arachnida; order Ixodida; family Ixodidae; genus Amblyomma; species Amblyomma americanum. Next base: position 18,925 of record JARKHS020008913.1, on the reverse strand, counting down.
CTAAGTGGTGTCCAGACACATACGATTCGTCCTGCCCTTTCTGTGGAGCAGTTAGCATACACTTTCACACGGTTTATGAATGTCAAGAAAACCCAGACTTGGGCAGCAATCCCGATGCGACATATGAGCACTGGGAGGCAACCCTTCACAGCCACAGTACCCTGCACCAGAAATCTGGTTGAGAGAGGCCGGATTATGATGGCTATAAATGGGTTCCCCTACTGAACCCACCCGGTACTTATGCTCTTAATAAATATTTTCCTCCTCCTCGGTAGCGTCCCTGCGCTCGTGTTGGGGTCACTTCTGCTGAGGTACGTGGCTGGCGTCTGCCGTGTCCTTACAGGTGTTTTGTGTGCCTCCACACTCAGTTGCTGTTCTGTTTTCTTTTTTTCTTGGCAGCACGTTCAACTTGTCTCGCTGCATTCTTTGATTTCCTCGCTTGAGGCGCCGTAGCCCTCGCCCACTCTTCAGCATGCCTTCGCGTGCAGTGGCAGCGCAGTACGAAAGGGTGAAATGGCTGCAGCGTTGGTAAAGTTGTAGTTGATGATAATTATGAAAATATTTTAATTGCACTAAATTGTTCGCCGGTCGTCCACCTATTCGGGGAGTCCGTTGAATCTTACAGCCGCTCTAAAAGCTCGCCATGGTATACGAATCATGTTCGCTTTAGGTGGCCAGGAATGGAAGGTAAATGCATATCATGCTTTTATTAAAACACTGCGCGCATACTATAGACAGCCGCTATCCTCGCGCTCTGACAGAGCGAATCGAATTGTCAGTCTGTGGCAACGTTGATTGGCAGGGCTGAAAACATACAAAGTCCTAGCTATTTCGGTTCCTGGGGGCATCGTGCTTGGGTAATAGGTTGTGATTTGGCAGTTCGTGCCTGATGTCCTTGTTCCTAACCTTATTTCTCTTTTAGCTTTTGCAACCCGTATTCCCTTTCCCCCAGTGTAGAGCAGCTGACCAGAACAACAACCCTTCCTGCCCTCCTCTTCCTCTGTTTTTCTGCACTAATTGCGTGGACTGGTGTTGGAGTGCAGCTGAAAGGGGCCGCTGACCGTTCTCTTTTCATACCTCGCACCTCCTTAGCCCGCCTTTGGAGCGTTTCGACGAGTGTCGACACCATGCTAGCCTTCGCTTCTCGAAGAACGCAACGCGGTTCGGCCAAGAAATGGCAGAACCTGTATCTCGGCACCATACTGAATGCGAGATCACAGCGATAGCTGTGGACTCGGGATTAATGTGAAGGTGATTGCTTGGTGACTCTGGCGGACGGTATACTTGACGCTTGGAGATGCGTCACAGCAAAGTTCCCTCTTTCTCTCTTGAGCTTAACGTCCTCGAGTAAAGTGTTCTCCCGCGCTTAGTTTCTGCGACAAAGCCGAAAAAACGTGCGTAGCTTGCGCCTTGGCAAGCAAGCTTCGGTGCACCCTTTAAGGAAAGTGACTGTTCAGCTAGAAAAGAGTTGATCGACTACTAGAGGCCGGCAAAGGGGAATTCGCGGGACGAAATAGATATCCGCAACGTGCTTTCTTTCATTGTTTCTGTTCTCGTTATATGGTGGTAACGTTCCAGGACAGCCAGTTAAGTGAACGCAGTTTCGGTGATCGGAAAGCCATGCTTCTTTGCAGTCTTTCCTATCGCGATAAACAGGTGACGTTGCACTTGCATGCGCCCGCCTGAAAGAAGTCAAGCACTCGAGCGCGATAGGCCGAGAACCTAAAACCTAAAATAAACCGTACGATCCGTCAGCGCCAAAAAACAAAAAAATCGCTATCGCTTCAGTTTGGACATGAGCGAACTAAGATTGAAGATAATGCCACTCGGTTCTTCCCGGGATGCGGGCGAGAATTCGCGAGAGTTGTCGAGACCTGGCCTAAACCTACTGAGCAGTGGCGATGCGGCGGGGGCAGGGCTCGCCCTTTCAGTGGTTCTCGGGTGTAATTTTCTTAGTTAGTCTTGGCGATGTTTGAAACTGACCTTGTTCGAAGGAACTAATGAAACCCCTCCTGCTTTCCTTGTCGAACTGTGATGTGAGTTGAAACCCTGTCTTAGCTGGTGCCTTGGAATTACCGTCGAGTCATAGCCTTACATATTCAAAGGGCCCAGCTATCACCGTTGCCTGACAACGTCGTGTTCGTGCCAGCTGTTCGCCTGTCCATCGCTAAACGCGGCTGAACTCCTCTGTTCTCACGTAAGAAAGAACTCCTGTCGAAGTGCCACTGCTGCCAACTTGTCATCGAAGTGTGGTGTTGCCGGCGTTGCTCCTTCAAGGGGTGCACCCACCTTGCGTGGGCGGAGCCTTCCCAAACCTTCATCCGCGGCAGCAGGAACGATAAGTGCGATGGCAGTCGTTCAATTCTGCAACTCGCACTATGAATCGGCGAGTTTTGAACTGCTCTAGCTTTTGTTAGTGCAGGAATTGCGTTTAACGCACATACGAAGGTTCCATAACGAGCTATGTTTACCCCAGCAAATTTCTTGCGCCAGTCGCGCAGGCGCCGGCGCAAGCAATGGTGAGCAGCACGCAGTCATTTGTAGCTGAAGGGTGATCGCGTAACTATTGCTGATCTAGAAGTGAAAGGCAGGCCTTGACCCGATCGTCGGTTCTAGAAAGCAGGGATGGAAGTAAGAACCGAAGTTTTCGCTCAGCGAGCACTACAGGTTTAGGAATTAGCATTGTTCTTCTTGGTACCGCAGGGGACTAATCTTCGTATTAATGGGTTCCAGCATCAACCGGTAAGAGAGAGCTACAGAAGGAATGGCGGCGAAGTTAGCTGTGAAAGGAAAGGATACCGGTTTGCTACCCTGCGTTGATGGAAATTGAAGAAATGTGAAGGTGTATGAGAAAGGTAAAACGCTGTTTTCGAAAGATTGAAAAGCCGCTTCCCTTCCTAACTTCACAGAAGCCTTCAATTTTTGGATCGGCAGAAGGCACGCGATTAGCTCGCATCGGCATGCGTCCACATGCTCCGTCTTTCATATCGGTTGCACTGGCACGCGTATGTTGAGGAGCAGGCCCCAAGTTTCGCTGAGACTTCAGTCTGCTGACACTTTTAAACTAATATGAACTGTGTTTGAAGTGCATTCTACTGCCGGCTACCTGCCTCAGCTTGATGTGTCAGTCTACGTTCGCACCACTGAGCACGCACTGCTTTGATAAGACCCATTTTGCCGTCGGAACGTTGTCAAAAGCCCTTGGTGTGAAATTCCCAATCGCTCAGCACTGGCATGCATCGGCGTATCGCGTCGCACAAGTCGGCGTTAACTCATCGCGTTAGTAAACATCGTAGCGATCTCTTTTTTTCCGGTTGCTTTTAAATGGCCACATCAAGAAGTGGAACCACATTCGAGCAAGGTATCGCAGACGCGATGCGCTGTCAAGTTTCAGCGCTATCCGGATTCATTCGGCTACCCGGGCGCTTTGTTGCATTCATCTTTACCCTCAGCGTTCTTGTTCATCACCGCCGACACGCGGCTTTAGTATTTTCTTTTCGCCACGCCTTTCGCATGCGCGCCAGAAGTGATTACAAGGCTGAAAAATTATCGCAGCTTTTCGCAGATGATTCTGCCATGCTCTAAATGGTTCAGTCTTGGTAAAAAGAACCTCAGGCCGCTGTGGAGGGGCCAAGAGCGGCTGCGTTACGCTATCGTGGCGCTGCCACCGCTGGCGCGCCTCAGCTCGCTTGCTCCGAGTATAAAGAGGGCGAGGGAAACACGTTCTCATGCATGATCTCCACTCTTGGGCGTCCATAAGGCGCCCATTGAAAACAGTGCCCGTGAGCACGTAGAGCAGCGTTCGTTCTGCTTGCTGCGTGCCTGTCTTAGGCCGCCGAGCCACCGCGCTTTGTGCGAGTGATTGCGATGGCCAGGGCGAAGCTGCCCGGCACTCGAACGATTTTTGAGCAGTGATTTCATGACAAAAGTAATTAATTACTACCAAATTTTACTTGTCCTGAGTACTGAGTCCATGCTCCTCCCTCTATCAGCCATGCTTTGGCATCGCGTTTGCGGGGCAAGCAAACGAGCAAGAAAAACGCGAGGCCGGCAATAATAGCCAGACCTCCAGCGAATCGGCGCACGCGGACGAGAGGTGATGTGCGAGTGGGCATCAGCAACGGCTTGGTGTAAACTCTATAGGTGGATGCTACGCATAAGCCAGCAGTGCATGCGGTCGCACACATATACGTGCCGCAGGGCCACCAGGAGAGCTCCATGACAATGGCATGCCATATTGCACCTTCGCACTGACGTACTGCGAGTGCTTGAGCCAGTACTTCCCTCTGGAGTGCTTCATATATACTTTCACGCCGCCGCACTGACCAGAAGTCTCAAATGACATCTAATAAAAACCTTACATTGCCTTGAAGCACATGAATGATCGCTGAATGGGAATTTTAAGCGTTCATAGTCCGCTGTAGCAAGTATAGGCTCATGGCTCAGGTTCTGGTGTAGTTAGAAACCTTCATAACACTATCAGCAGGGTAAGCTCTGGAACGACGTGGGTAGCAGGCCCACTGATGGCGAATTTCACTAAGAGATCAGCACAAAGAACATTAGGGATCGGCACAAGAGACTTGTCCTCGACCTTTCAAGCGCTGCCAAGATTAAGAGGCAGTCCGAGAGAATGATTACAAGAGAAGTAGAGCTAGGAACTTTTAGAAGGGCGAAACCAATAGCTAGAAATTCGGCAGGAAAAATTTTCGTATAATCTGACATCCGGATAGAATAACACCAAACTAGTGCTAGGAATAAGCACTTACTGCTGCATTTTCGCCATGTTGAGAGGAATCTGTTAAAATAACTGCGTGCCTCGGATACTTGAAGAGATATTCTTCGAGGAGACCGTTTAGCTCATTGGAAGATAAGTGCTTTGCATACTGCGGCAGCGTATATGGGCGAATCAAACAGCTGGGGCAGCCTTTACATTACTAACGCATTGTATGGGCCTATGCGAAACTGCAATTCTAGACAGCAGGTACTCTGTAAACGCAGATTGAGGCAGCTTCTATTGCGGCCAATGTTAATCTAGAAACAAAGCTGGGTTTATTAAAAACTTCGCGCAGCCACTCCAGGCATAGGCTCTAGTCCTCGTAAGAGTGTGCGCACTGAGCAGCTGGAGCGCAAGTTCAAGTCCAGTACGCGGGCTTCCAGAAAGAGGACAACATTCGCCACTGACTTTGGCAAACGCAGACATAGTCGCAGAGCGCGCCTCTCCAAAAGCACCAGAGGTTGAATTTTTTATCTAGGGAAACCGGAGAACAGAATGCAACTGAACTCCGAAATTGGTCTTACGTACGTCTTATAGAGAAGTAAACGAGTGTCTCTGCTTACGCCAGATTTCTTATTGCTGATTCGGGCCAGGCGGCCGAGAGCCCACTCACCTTTTAAGACAATACTTTTGATATGAGGTGGCCAGTCTAAATAAGGGTCGTACATTACAACTAGGTATTTTAAGGACTCAAATTGGGGGATTTATGCTCCGCGATGCGGTAGGGAGATAAAAAGAAGGGACGCTGGTGGGAAAACTAGAACTGCTGATTTGTTGACGTTGAAAATTAAAGGTAACTTGCAGAGCCAAACTTCCATGGCATTGGGGTAGGCTTGCAACAGCTGGTACAGTGTATGAATATATCTATCAGATGCAAAAAAGGCGATGTCATCCGCATAGACTTTGGCATCACCCTGAATAGGTATGTCTCGCATGAGTATGTTTAAAAGGTGACAGGGCGGATCTCTCAGGCAACCTTTAGTCTGAGAAAAGGTTTCAGAAGAATGAAACCATTGAAACTGAAGAAATGTCTCTCTTTTATCTATTCCTGTATACCCATGCAAGAATGTAAAAAGGCGGCTCAATTTTGTCAAACTCATTCAAGAGTACTGAATGGTCTACGCTCTCATATGGTTTGGCGGTATTCAGAGTTACTAAAGCCGCGACCTCTTTCTTCTTCATTGCAACCATATATCTGCTTTTCAAACCTAAATAAGCAGTCCAGATCGAGCACCCTCTACGAAGCCCTATATGAGAAGCACTGAAGGCTTGTAATGCCATAACGTGATCTCTAAGACGGCTGTGAAAAACAATTCATTCAATAAGTTTTACTAAGTTTGACACGAGGAAAATCGGCCGAATATTATCGATTACAAAACCCTTCCTAGGATCTTTTGGAAGTAAGATCATTTTCGCGAATTTCTATTCGGGAGGGAGCCAAGCTGTATCAAGGGACGCGTTAACAGATGCAAAACATCAGAGGTTAAGTCTTGGACAAGAGTTTACAACATAGCGACGCGGTCACTACCCCGTCGCATCCAGGAGCTGTTCAGAGGGTTGAACCGCAATGTAGTCCGCGCGTGGTGTGGGTAGGATGAACGGAACCACTAACCACGCTTGAAAGTGCAGAGGAAGACCTTGAGCTATCTGGTCAAGTTGATGATTTGCTTCATGGGGGGGGGGGGGGGGGGGGGGGGCGGGGGGGGGATAAAATTATATTGACTCTGTAACATGAGAGGACGGCGAATTGTGGTTGCGTTCCACGAACCGGTACAAAGATAGCTGTTAAAATTCGCATTGTACATCTGCTTCACCTTATCAAAGGCCTTTTTAAATGAAGCCGATAAAAATTTGAAATGTATCTAATTTTTCAGGCATTGGTTGTGAGAGAGGCATTCGCAGGCAGCTTTCTTAAGTCTATGTGCACTCTCATAGTCATCATTCCACCACAGTGAGGGCTGTGTGTTCCTGACCGTAGATTGCACCGTGAACACGGAGCGCTCAGTGGAACCAAACAGAGAACAGATAAATTGTTGAGCGCGATCCAAGTAATAAGATGAAGCGATGGAGGAGAAAGAAGAACGGACAATTTTTTTGAAAAGTACGTGGTTGGCGAATTTCTACGGAGAAGTAGACGCCCTCAGAGATTAAGATACTATGTACGTACCACAGGCCACTGTAGACTATGAAAAGACCTGAACCCCATTCGCTGACAACGCTAACTCAATGACAGACCGAGAGTCGGCACGCATGTAATTTACTCCTGAACTGTTGCAGCAGCGCAAGTTGTTTGCTGACATACAGATCTAAATAAATTTTATATTTGAACAGCGCAATAAAACAACGGAACACAATGAAGAATGGACACCACAAGCGCTTGTGGTGTTCATTCTTCGTTGTGTTTCATTGTTTTATTGCGCCGTTCAAATGTGAATCAGTACCAGCTCTCCCAGTTCGCAGCCTTAATGAAGGTCTAAAGCCGCCCTCGTACACCTGTACGGAAACCCCAAATTAAGTAATGAGAATTGAAATTATTATCACCCCCTATTATTAAAAGGCGAAAGATCGTTTAAATAATCTGTACTGTGGACACCTTAAGTAAAGTAGACATTAGCAACGGTAAGGGGAGCACACTGTGGGATTGTTGTATAAACAGCCAACAGTTCGCTGTCAGGTCTTAGAATTTGGTGAGCGCTCCGTCCCGCGGCACTGCCCGCTCATTGCCTTCTAAGTAGCACAAATCCGTGCTTTCTCACTCATTCGAATGCAGTAAACATTTTCTGTATTTTTTAAAACAGTTGTGCTATATTTTTGTTTTGCTTTTGTTATTTTGTCTTTAATCTGTATTTTATACATTTATTGTTACACGTGCTATACCTCCCACTTTAATGCCAAACTGGTGCTGCGGGCGCGAAATGCCTTCCCGATGACGTCAGGGTATGCCTATATATGGGCATGGCAGCTAAAAGAGCAAAAACAATAATTAACAGGCCAAGGCATCCCTGAGCGTAGTGAGTGGTCGCAATACGAGAACGTACTCATGACTTATACGAACTAGTTGTTGTATTAAATATGTCGTGTCATAATTCTGCGAGCTTGTTCAAGCTGGCCGACAGCAGTCTCTGGAAGATGTATGTGTTACCATCCGGGGGAAGGTCTGCATGAAGACTTGAACAGGTGGAACACACGGTACATAAAAGGCTTCTTCTCCCGGATCAGACTTCAAGCATTGTCTGCTTTGAAAAAAAACAAAACATGAAATCTTTAAACAAGCGAAGCTAATTCAGCACGCAAGGAACCAGTCAACTATTGCACGAGAACGTGCTGACAACACGGCTTCCCTCGAGCATTCTCTTTATTTTCACTCGATGGAAGCGTCGCTGCGGTCGTTCGCCTCCTCCGCGATGGCAGCGCTGCGCTCCAACTCAACGTCAATCTGCCGCCGCAGCAGCGGGAAGAGGGAGCGGTACACGGTGGCCAGGTTCTGGTCCGAGTCCAGGTACACAGCGGAGGCCAGGGACTCGAATAAATCGGCAAGCGGCTTCGGAGGGGCCTGCGCCCTGAATCCCGGGTACTCCTTTGGTCCGAGGAAAAAAGAAAAAAAAGACAGTCGATTTCCAATTATGTGCGCTAGCAATTTGTGGCCCTTGTTTTGCATTCTTTATCTTGGTTTCGCATTGTTTAGCTTGGCTTTGCATTGCTTAAATTCGTTTCGCATTGTGTGTCATGATTACGCTTTGTCATGCATGATGTTGCTACATATATGAAGTGGTACATCAAATGTATTCTGCAATTTGTGCGCGTGTGAATCGCACGGATGAAGCGCTGTCGATGCTTGCATGACAATATTTGTTGCGGTCTTACGGTCCTTCTATGCATGCTTATCATTCGCTGTTACGCTGAAAGGTTAGAAATCTGTTTTCTGCTCAATGATGCGGTTAGACTTGCATTAAAAATTTGATATCACAATCTGTCTGAAATACTACATCTATGCAACTGCTTAGTACCCATATTATAAGGTGCCAACCAGATGAAAATTACGCCCGGTCAGGTTGCCCACAACCCTGTGTATAGGATATCACCTGCCACCCGTCACAGGAGAACCACAAAAACAGACGGCACGTTGAAGGCTCAAGGTCAGCGACGTACCTGAGGCCCGAGGGTTTAGAGATAACAAAGGTCATGCAAATAAATCTGCGGTGGAAGTTAGCAAAAAGCGATTGGGAGATTGGAGGCTCAAAAGGAGAGAGGTTGCATAAGTTTAGAAGTCTAGGATTAAAAATGTATTTAAAGAAAATGGAGAGATTTTTGATCGATTTGTAACCTATTTGTAATAAAAATATTAAAGGTCCGAGCATGGTGGCAACTGCCACTACCTCGTTTGAAAGGGGGCGTTCTTCCATTTATCGATCCATGGACGCCAGAGGGAAAGGAATTTCCCTTCAGTGGGGATAGTTAGGCTGGTGGTGATGACTTTTTTGTTGTTCGCGTTGCTTGGAAGCTACCAACTCACCCCATCTCTGAGCTTCCTCACGTAGTGGACGATCTCCTCACTGAGTGAGGGCGACGAGTAGCGCAGCAGCTTATGCATCCCGTGGTGCGCCACTACAAACCCCAGGAAGCGGTTGCATTCGATCCGCTGGCGAGTCTCGTGCAGGGCCTTCGGCGCCAGGGGGTCGATGCAGCCGTACAGGTGCACCGTGAGCATGTGCTTGAGCAGGGCATCCCCCATGAAGTCCATAGGCCGCATGAATCCCGGGACAATGCGTGCTCCAGCAGGAAATGAGCCGTGGGTGAAAGCCTGGAGCAGGAATCCCTGCTCAGATAACAACGCACATACATCTCATTCATACTGCCTGATTAGCGGCGCTTCGAGGGCACCACTAGAGAAGAGGAGTGATTATTATGGTGCGAAAGCAGTTATACGCTCACCAACACCTACCAAGAATCGTTTCACCGTACGTACGTTCACCGCACGTTCGTCTGTAGCTACGTACGATCTTTTGCCGTTGCCTAGCAACCCAAGTTACTCGGTTAAGCTCGGGTAGTAGCTCGGGTAAGCTCGGGCAAGTTCGGAGGAGCGTCGCAGTGCTGCGCGAGAGGTTGCTCAGGAAGAGCAACATGGGTCGATCCTTACCGGTGGCTCTGATAGAAACAGCCACCTGCCGGTGCAGTGGTGCATACTGCGCTGGTGTAAGGGCTCGCTGCCATCTATGAATGTTAAGTATAGGAATGACCAGTTCTGCATATATGGGCTTTAACCCACAAAAGGTATCGCGTCATACGTCCTTATGGGGGAGCTAAAGTATCCCCTCCATTTGAAAAATGAACACCTACTTTCGCACATATGCTCGGTTTAACTACGTTAAACCCCTGCCAATTTTTTAAAACAGGGTACGGTTATTGAGTGCCCATCGGCACACACTTCACACGGAATGCCTAACACGACGCCGGGAAGGTGCGTTTCGCTCGCAAGCTATATTGATTTAATTGGAAACTGCAGAACAGCTTGTCTGGCAGATCTGTATTGTTATGCTGTCTGCTAGTTTCAGGCCAACGCGCTCCGGTGGAGCCCTGGACACCGTAGGATAATTTAAATCATTGAATACAAAAAGCTAATACAGAAAATGAAATGAGCATGCGTCATAGGTCCATAACGAAACAATGGAGAAGGGTTTACAAAACAACACCAGTACATCTTCACTAGTATACTCCTCCCTACGCAGGTAATGCAGCAATAGTACTACACTAGTACTCTTTTGCAAACAGAATGTGTGACGTTGCTTTTTGATTTTATTATGGCTTTACCAAGGAGAGTGTAATTCGTTAGTTTGAAGCACCTTATTTCTAAGCTGCTCGAGAGTGGAGAAATATTTTGCTTTGCATGCAGTCAACGCCACGTCAGTGCTGCAGTATTCCCACTGGCATGAGGTTCACTTCCAAGGAAGGGTTATTTTTATTGTGAGCCGCTAAGCACGTACTTCATCATCATCATAATCATCATTAGCCTGTCTACGCCCACTGGAGGGCAAATGCCTCTCCCATGTCTCTCCAGTTAACCCTGTCTTTTGCCAGCTGCGCCAACCCTATGCCTGCGAACTTCTTAATCTCATCCACCCAATTAACATTTTGCCGCCCTCTGCTACGCTTGCCTTCTCTTGGCATGTACTTCGTTACCCTAAAGGACCAGCGGTTATCTTGCTTTCGCATTACATGCCCTGCCCAAACCTCTTCCTCTTGATTTCGACTATAGGATGTCATTAACACGTGTTTGTTCCCTCACACACTCTGCCCACTTCCGGTCTCTTAACGTTACACCTATCATTTTCCTTTCCATAGCTCGCTGTGCTGTCCTTAAACTAAGCTGAACACTTTTCTTTAGCCTCCACGTTTCTGCCCCGTAGGTGAGTACCGGTAAGATACAGCTGTTGTACACTTTTTTCTTGAGGGAAATTGGTAAATTTCCATTCATGATCTGAGAGAACCTGACATATGCGCTTTCTAGTTATTTCCCTCTCATGATCCGGATCAGCGGTCACTGCCTGCCCTAACCACTTCCAGGCGCTCGCTGCCATGTGAACGGCTGTCCCTTGCTAGACTGTTGAGCATTACTTTCGTTTTCTGCATGTTAATTTTTAGACCCAGTATTCTGCTCTGCCTGTCTTACCCATTGATCATGCTTTGCAATGCATCTCCTGAGTGACTCAGCATGGCAATGTGATCAGCGAATCGCAGATTATTTAGGTATTCTACATTAACTATTATCCCTAACTGTTCCCAATAAACGCCTCGGAATACCTCCTCTAAAGAGGCGGTGAAAAGCATTGGCGAAGTCGTGTCTGCCTGCCTGACGCCCTTCCCATTGAAATTTTATTGCTTACTTTGTGGAGAACTATGGTAGCTGGGCAGTTTCTATAGCTTTCTTCCAGTATTTTCGCATAAGGCACTTCTACACATGGTTCCGCATTGTTTGCATGACTGCCGAGGTTTCCACTGAGCCGAATGCTTTCTCGTAATCAATAAATGCTATATATAGGGTTTGGTAATATTCTGCTCACTTCTCTATCATCTGATTGACAGTGTGAATATGATCTATTGTTGAATATCTTTTACGGAAGGTTGCCTGATCATTTGGTTGATTAAAGTCTAAGGTTGCCCTGTATCTATTGGCGATTACCTTAGTAGATACCTTGTAGGCAACGGAGAGTAAGCTGATCGGCCAGTAATTTTTCAAGTCGTTGGCGTCTCCTTTCTTATGAATTAAGATAATGATTGCGTTCTTCCAAGTTTCTGGTATCGCCGAGGACATAAGGCATTGCGTATACAGGGTGACCATTTTTTCTAGCACAATTTCTCCTCCGTCCTTCCACAGATCTGCTGTTACCTGATCTTCACCCGCTGCATTTTCCTTCTTCCCCTACACAGAGGAGCAGCGCTCGTCAGTGTCGTGTGTCCCTCCTTGTTCCTGTCCAACTGCACGCTGTCCCGTTTAAAATGACTTACCAACTCACCCAAGCATTCGTTTTAACGAATTTTCCCCTTTGCATTGCTCGCAAGGCTTTCTTTACTTTCTCTTTCGTTACCGGCGGGATGACGCATTGCTGTGCTGTGCTGACTCTCTCAAATAACGTTGTGATTACATTCGCTGCGGTATACATTTGTGTAGAACTCTTCAGCTACTTTAACTATCTAATCCATATTGCTAATGACATTGCCCTAGTTGTCTCTTAACGCATAGATGTGGTTTTTACCTATGCCCAGTTTACTCTTCACCGCTTTTATGCTTCCTCCGTTCTTTAGAGCACGCTCGATTATCTCCATATTAACCTTCTTATTTCGGCTACCTTGCGCTTATTTATTAACTTCGATAGCTCTGCTAGTTCTATTTTGTCCTTAGGGCTAGACGCCCTCATGCTTTGGCGTTTCTTAATCAGATCTTTTGTCTCCTAAAATATTTTGCCGATATCCTGTCGAAGTATCCAACCACCTACTTCTACGGCGCACTCCGTAACTATAGCAGTGAGATTATCATTCATTATTTGAACATTAAGATCGCCTTCCACAGTTAAAGCTGATACTCGTAGATATTCGGATTACCTTTAGAAACAAGTACTTCCCGGGGCAATAATTGGATGTTTGTTCCGGGCTAGGTGATCGGAATACATTGGGGTCGGGTAGATTGAACGATCGGACATGGGCACCGCAGAGTGGTGATCAAGACACACTTCTGTAACGTCTGATTCTGTACACTGTGGGTATCCAGCCGTTAGACCTGGCCTACCAAGAGGAATCACGGGCAAGAGCCTGCATAATTTACTCATTGCTGTGCGACCGTGGCTGAAAATATGAAAATGTAAGACGGGAGATTTAGAGGCAGGAAAAGATCAGAGCGGTTCAGGCAACAAATGCGAGTTTAAGACATCCGAGTGGAAATACATGCTAGGGGTTTAACCTATTTATACCGAGCAGACGTACGAGAGCATGTGTTTGCTCTTCAATTAGAGGGGACACGGAAGCTCTGCCTTAATGATATGGCGTGATAGCTTTGGTAAGTTAATGCGCACAAATGTAGAATTGGTCATTCTATACTTAGTATTCATAGATGGCGGTGAGTCCTCAAACCACTAGTTGCGCAGTGACGGCGTGATTAAGCGATGCGCCACTGCACTGGAAGGTGCCTGCTCCCATTGCAGCAAGCGGTAGGGATTGTGCGACCCAGTTGCAACCCGCGCAACCTGTCGCGACCCGTCATTACCTTAACTGCCACTTGCCACGGTGGTCGGTTTGCTCACTATCAGGTGGGCTGGTTGCGATGACGCCGCAAGGCTACGGGACCTAGTTGGCGTGACGCCCTCCTCCCATCGGCTACAGCTGTCCCGACGCTCTTCGGCACTTACCAGAGCTTTCTCCCATTGTCTGCAGCTTGCCCGACGCTCCTGCGAACTAACCCGAGCTTAGCCGAGTGACTCCGAGAGCACAAGACAAGATTCCTGCTCGGGGTTGGTATGTATGGAGTAGTACTTTCGCACTGATAAGGACGAAGAAATTGACATGGGCAGGGCATCTGATGCGAAGAAATGATAACCCGGATTGCGAGAGAAGGCAAGCGAAGTGGACAGCGTCCCTCCCGTGGCGTTCCTTGAAGGTTCACGAACCGTAAGAGGTACGCGGAAGCAAGGCTACTTGTTAAATTTCAAAAAGAACGATGGCCTCCTTGGGCAGTGGTATGAGTTATTCTTTTTTCCTCAGATTATGCGACACACCCGAAGCGATAACCCGTATCATCGATATAAGGCTAACTATGCCGGCCCCTCAAAGCAACCAGCGCCACTGAGGCAAATTTAGGAGGCAGTGGCAGCAAGTCAGATGGCAGGAACTGAATACAAAGTTTGTGGGGATAAGGTGGCAGCGGTTGGCGCAAGACATGGTTATCTGCTTGGCATTGGGATTAAGCGTTCTGTTTCAATGGACGTATTAAAGGTGCTGATGATCGGACAGCCATGGACGCTTACCTTGTCACGAAAATCGTAGCCTATGGTCCGCTCGACCGCTGTGTACGGCCTCGCCGCCCGCACAAGCTGAGCGTCGCGAGGGTCCCACTGCTCACGGGGCACGGACTGCGTCCAGTCGTAGAAGCTGTTGGAAACCGCGTTGATGGACATGGCTGCGGAAGAATAATTCTCCCTTGGCATGAGCAGGGCGCTCGCGTGGACCGATCTTCGTTGTCTTCTTCGTCGTGCTTTCCACCCTCGATGTTCTAAAACTGCCGCGGCGCTTGGTTAGTGGCGAATTTTTGTTCCGTGAGGTGGTGGTTACAGCTTTATTGCGAAAAGAGGGAAGGGATTAGTTGGGCTTGGGGAGAGTCCAGGGTGGATTCCAGTCAGAGGCGACCTCTCTAGCTCACCTGATGAGGGCCAGCTGCGCTGTTTTTCCTGAACTGACCAAGAGATTGTCCCATTCCTCCGACGAGTGAGCTGGCAAGAGTGTCGTCAGAGGAGATTTTCTAGCGCATTCCCATAATGTATGGGCTCGGGTGGCGTGCGTCCCGTCACCGCAGTGCGGGCAGGCGGGGTCGTATTCTGCGTTTGTAATTAAATTAAGTGAAGTGCGGTTTATGGGGACGTGAGCAGCGTGTTGAACGAAGAGTCGGCCACACGTAATCGGGAAAACAGCCGCCGCGGTGGATGAGTGGTTACGGCGCTCGACTGCTGGCCGTGTGCTGTGCGATGCCAGTGCATGTTAAGAACCCCAGGTAGTCGAAATTATCCGGAGCCCTTCACTACGCATCTCTCATAGCCTGAGTCGCTTTGGGACGTTAAACCCCCATAAACCAAACTTCGCTTATTGACTAAGAGATATGGCTGTCGAGAGGATCATCCTCTGGAACTGCCGAGATCAATTAAAGACTCTGGATGACATATATGAAATACTCGCGCAATATCATCCGAACATACTCTGGTTACAAGAAACGCACCTAAACTCAACACATACAAAACTTTCTAAAGAATATATGGTGTACAGGGAGACGAACATGGCAGTGCCCACAAATCAGGTGGCGTTGCTACAGTGGCTCAGAATTAAATTCCCTTTAAATGTCTTCCATTGGCTACTGATCTAGAGGCAGTGGCAAAACGAGCTCTAGCTTTTGGTAGAGTAATAACCATTTTTTACCTATATATCCGACCAGATCATCACGTGTCCATTGATGAACTCGAAAAAAATTCATTGACCACCTGCCGAGTCATTCCTGTTTGTTAGTGACTTTAACGCACACCACCCAGTATGGGGAGGTACTACAGCCGATTCTCGAGGTGCTATCATCTGGCTCATGCCTATTCAATAGAAGAGAACCAACATACTTTAATGCGACACACAACTTATACACAGCGATAGGCCTTGATATTGGCTCTCCATTGCTCTTGGCAGCTACTGAGTGGGCTGTCATTAATAATGTCTATGCAAGTGACCACTTCCCCATTTCTTTAATATAAACAGAAAATATAAATCTGATAGTAAATAGTTCTAGAAAGATTAAAGAACACATTGCTGAGTGGAAGTTGTTCCAGGAACTCTCAGCATTGCCCTGTTCATCAATTAGACACAGGTATAGATGAATACCAATCCTTGGTCACACTGCATATTATAGACGCTGCACACAAATGCACTCCACTGACATCAGGTAAAATACAAAACAACCGAAAGCCATATGGTGGAATGCACAGTGCAAAACAGCTCGACAGAACCAAAATAATGCGTGGTGAAAATTAAACCGTTATCCTACGGCTGTCAACTTAGAAAACTTTAGGCTAGCTAAAGCAAAAAGCAGCCGTACTCGATGTACATATCCAAACACGAAAGTTGGCCGTCATTTCTCTCTACTGGAAGTTCTTACACTGATACGCATGAAGTGTACAGTAAACTAAAAGCACCTAAAGAGCATAGTGCACATCTAATTCCTCCTGTTATCACTGCTGGTGATACATTGGAGCACCAAGCAGATTCACTGCGCACACTTCAAGTACACTTTTAGCTCAGCGCATTATACAGATTCCTTTTTGAGATACAAGCCAGACGTGGAGCGGAAACTTATTCACAATAATAAAATGCCATCAGTAGGAGGATACAACAGCCACATTACTTTACATGAATTGAAGGTTGCCTTAGGCACATGTGGCAACTCAACAGCAGCATGCCCTGGCAGGGTCACATATGGATTGCCCAGGCACATGCATGAAGAAAGCCTTGAAAGTGTCCTGTGCATGACTAAAAAGATATGGGCTGTTGGACGTCTTTCAAAAGCCTGGAAAGAAGCGATTATTACCCCGGTAATAAAGCAGGACAAAGAAGCCACACTTGCGGCCAGTTAGCGGCCCCTAGCCCTAACCAGCTCTTTATGTAAATTCTTTGAAAAAATGATGAATCGTCGCCAATTGCATTTATTTGTTGAATTTGGCCGTCATCTTGACCATATCACCAAGGTGGATTTAGGGCTAACAGATAAACCACTGACCAGCTAGTTTCCTTCAAATATTACGTAAGGGACGCCCTTGTGGATCAACAGCACTATTTATCTGATTTCTTTCATGGAGAGAAATCTTAAGATACCACATGACACTATGGTATCATTCGTGACCTGTTCGTCTTTGGGATCTCGGGAAATAAGCTGTCTACCATTCAGAGCTATCTGTCTGAACGAACATTCAAGTCTGTGTAGGGAATTCACTATCTAAGCAATTTTTACAAGACAATGGTGTTCCTGAAAGCGGCGTTCTTAGCTGCACTCTTTTCATAGTAAAAATGAATTCTTTAAAGCGCAACCAACCCCAGGTGGTCGGAATCATTCCGGAGCCCTCCACTATGGCACCTATCTTCCTTTCTTCTTTCAGGCCCTCCCTCTGCCCGGCGGACCCTCCCCCGCGCCGGGCTGCCAGTGTTATGGACCTTAGGGACATAAACACTTGAGTGCAGTGGGGTCGTGCGGAGACCCAGGGGCGTGCCCCGACTTCCTCTCCAACAATAAAGTATTTTTCTCTCTCTCTCTCTCCTTTATCCCTCCTTTACGGCGCGTTTCAGGCATCCGCTGAGATGTGAGACAGATACTGCACAATTTCCATTCACCAACAGGCAATTGAATTTAATTCCATGTCTGCTTGTACAGATAGTTTTTTTTTTTTACAGCGATAGCTGTTAGGCGTTCGTTCCTGGTTTTCTCGTCGGCATAGTCGGTGGGTGCTAGCGCACACACCGGTTGCGCCGTTAAACCTGGGTCGCATAAGCCTACGGGTGGCTCTGTTTGGATCAGCCGCTCAATTGCCAGTGCAGGGGTGCATCCCGTGGCCACTACACCAGTGTGATATGATGTCACTATCTTTTAAACCTCAAAATGTCCGCAAAACTAAATGCCTAAACAACTATCGCTTAATCGCGTTCCATATTCGTAACCGTTCTGCGAGTATTTTTTTTTTAAATTTGCTTAACCAACTTGACCGCCATTGTGCGATCTTGACCTGCATTTCTATCAACATCATCAGTCACTGAATCCCCCAACCAGCCTTCAGTGGTCGAGAGAGAGAGGGTGTATTGACGGGAAAGGCAGAGAGGTTGGACGGAAAAATTAATATCTGGCCTGCTACTACTCTGCACTATGGGGAACGGGAAAAGGAGAAAAAAGGGGGTCACGAAGGAGGAGGATGATGATGGGAGGAGGCAATGGAAAAAGACGGCACATTTTCTAGCACTACAAACGCGATTCAAGGCCTGTGTCGCTTAAAAAGCGTGAGAGCGGCCGCGGGGCCTTTAGAGGTTTCAAACTATCTGGCCAAGCGCCGAGGATCAAATCCTCCGAGAGGGGCCTGGTGTCAGAAGACTTGAAAGTAGTCAGTGGAGTCTGTATAAGCAGCGGTGACACACAGTGCTTGCCTTTTGAGGAAGAGACAGGTGTAGTACACGTAGCCGGACCCGTTGATGTGGTACGAGGGCGCAAGCTGCGACGTGGGGGCCAGCACCAGGAAACGGACCAGCAGCGGGCTCACACAGAGGCCCACGTAGACCGAGCAGTTGTGGAGCCGCGAGTGCGTCCGGCGCCAGCGGACCGACGCGTTGAGCTGGCGACTGGCGTCTTCCACCAGGTCGACTTCATCCAGACAGGCCGAACGGGTAGTCGTCCGATTCGTCTACTCGCTTGTCCGGTTGAACTCCACGCAGCCCCCGGTCACTGACGTCATAGTAAAGTGAGGTGCACATCCTCAATGCAGCCAGCACGATCAGCAGAATGATGCTGACGACAATGGGGTGAGCGGAATCCTGCTTGTCGCCGGAAACATGACGGTTATTTAGCTGTCGAATTGAAAATTGGTTGAAAATTTGGTTATGGGGAAAGGAAATGGCACTGTATCTGTCTCGCATATTGGCGGACACCTGAACCGCGCCGTAAGGGAAGGGGTAAAGGAGGAAGTGAAAGAAAGAAAGTGCTGTCGGCTCCCAGCAGTTTTGAACTTCAAGGGAAGCAACCCTTGGCACGAATTATTGCGAGTAATTAGGGCTAGTTATAGTTATAATTATAGGGGGCTGTATAAATGCCGTTGATATTTGCAGGGCCGAAGCTTCTGTTTAAAGAAACGAGGTGTTCGAATGAACGAGGGCCCGCAATAA